>QLOI01001904.1:0-10088 GCA_003313605.1 Tuber umbilicatum | reverse complement strand
GGGGGTTGGGATTATATTATATAGGGTTGGAATTTTGAAAGGCTAATGGAAATTTCTTCAATTTTAGGCATTTGTCCTCACGGGGCTGCTGCGTTAAGGGCCGCCAAGGTGGCGGAGGGCATGGCTCCCCGGGTGACTGCTCGTGTTACTCGCCCGGTCAATGTGGTTCCTGCGGCTCACTTTTCCGGAAAGTTTGATTATGAGGCTTTCTACCGTGCAGAACTCGAGAAGAAGCATAAGGATAAGAGCTACCGGTATTTCAACAACATCAACCGTTTGGCGAAGCAATTTCCTCAAGCCCATTTGGAGACCCCTGATAAGCTTGTCACTGCTTGGTGCTCCAATGACTATGTAGGTCACCCTTGATAGTTTTTTCTTCTTTCTATGGCCTTTTTCTGACAATGTTTAGTTGGGCATGGGGCGCAATCCCGAAGTCATTAAGACCATGCACGAGACTCTTGACATGTACGGCGCCGGAGCTGGTGGGACTAGGAATATTTCGGGTCATAATCAACACGCAATTGCTCTTGAAGCGAGCATTGCTAAACTGCACGCCAAACCGGCGGCCCTTGTTTTTTCGTCTTGTTACGTAGCGAACGATGCCACTTTAGCAACCCTTGGATCGAAACTCCCTAATTGCGTGATTCTATCCGATTCCCTTAATCACGCATCAATGATCCAAGGGATTCGTCACTCCGGTGCCAAGAAGATTGTCTTCAAACACAATGATCTTGTCGATCTTGAGGCGAAGCTCGCATCCCTTCCGTCGCATGTTCCAAAAATCATTGCTTTTGAATCCGTGTACTCCATGTGTGGATCCGTCGGGCCGATTGAGGAGATTTGTGATTTGGCTGAGAAGTATGGTGCTATTACCTTTCTGGATGAGGTCCATGCTGTCGGGATGTATGGGCCACATGGTGCTGGTGTTGCCGAGCATCTTGACTTTGGGGCCCACCGCGCTGGAAAGCCTAAGGGAACTATTATGGACCGCATCGATATTATCACTGGTACCCTCGGGAAGGCGTATGGTTGTGTTGGTGGATACATTGCTGGCTCGGCAAAGATGGTTGATGCCATTCGTTCGCTTGCTCCCGGTTTTATATTCACCACTTCTCTTCCTCCGGCAACTATGGCTGGTGCAAGGGCCGCAATTGAATACCAGGCCAACTACGACGGCGACCGAATCCTTCAACAACTCCACACTCGTGCCGTCAAGGATTCTCTGGAAGCTAGAGACATCCCTGTAATTCCCAATCCCTCCCATATTGTCCCGATCCTCGTCGGCGATGCGGAAATTGCTAGGGCAGCTAGCGACTCTCTCTTGGAAGACCATGGTATCTACGTTCAAGCCATCAACTACCCTACCGTCCCGGTTGGCCAGGAGCGTCTCCGTATCACCCCGACTCCCGGCCACACCCGGGGCTACCGCGATCATCTCATCGGCGCTCTCGAGTCGGTCTGGTGCACTCTTGGGATCAAGCGTACTAGTGATTGGAGAGCTGAGGGCGGTCTTTGCGGTGTTGGTGTGGATTGCGTGAGGCCGCAAAACATCTGGTCCGATGAACAACTTGGCATTTCTGGTGGCAGCGCCACCACCACCTCGACCGCCAACATGAAGACAGGAGGAAGGATTGCGATTGACGACATTCTCGAGAGGGAGGTGGACCGGCGGGTTTCTACCATAGCCTAAGGCTGTTCCTGTTCACTGGTTCACTGTATCCATGGAGGTAATTGTGATGATGGTAAGGGTTATTGTTTAGTTGGCAGCCATTTAGTTCTTGATTTTCCCACTGTGGGGATAATAAATTCTATAATAATATTATTATACGGCGATCAAATAACAATATTGTTGTATTGGCGTAACCATTCGCTTTTACCCTGGACCGTGTTGAGTGGTATGTGTGATGTACGGACATTGGCCTGGTTTATGAGTTGTGTGCCGGTGGATTTGGGGGTATGGATATCTGTGTAATCTGGTGTGCACACAATACTCTTTGTACTTAGACAACGGGTTCGTACCTGAGAGAAACAACCGTGTTCCATCCTTTCCTCAATCTGTTTATATAACGGACAGGCTTCCCATACAGAGGAAGCAAGAATATTTTTTGTTTATTAGGAGGATTAGTGCGTTTGTGGTATATCCAGACATTGTTTACTGGTACTCGAGTACAGTGCCTGCACCAATCACGAAGATCAGACGAAAAGAGAAGAAAGGAAACGTGATACCAAGGAAGGCTGAATTTCTGCCTCTTGTGGAACATTTTCGGAGACGCTAGTGTGCCTGACTCAGCCATCAATCTAATTTTCCCACGTGAATGCCGAGGTGTGGGTCTGCGGGTCTGCGAGTCAATGTCCGAGTGATACCGAGCGTTACTATGGTATAGTTGCAAGGAGTACAATAACAGAAAGCCGTATCTCGAACTCTAAAATCTGATGCCGGATAATGCCGCTGCCACAAAAGTTCATGTTGCTGGATACGCGGGCAAATTGGGCTTTTAAATATAGGTCGAGAGGATTTTAGATCGCCAACCGGTAGGGATTAGAGGGCGGTTGGAGTAAAGGCATAAGGATGGGGGTTTGAGTAAGTGGGTGGATTGCCTGTCCGGGTTTGATCAACGATATTCTTATCCGCAAAGCTGGGGTCAACCGGGTATTCGGGGGTGGAATTGGGGGTTCATTTTATCCGGACGCTGGCGTGTACACCCCCTCGTCTCTTAGATGCTTGGCGAGATATAAAGTGTTTTGTATGCTTGCTAGCTAACGATGTGGGTGGGTTCGCGGGAGGCAACTGTGCTTTAGTGTACTCTACTGTCTTGCGTTGTATTGTGCACTGCGGGTATGTGGACTGAAAGTTCGGTGCGTAAACTTCGACGAGTGATTTGTCGTGGTGGGGGTGCGACAACCAAGGAAAGAGCGGTGATGCGGTAGCTAGGTTACCTGCTTGGAGGCGATAGCGCTCGAGTGTAATAGTGCGCATGGGCGGACCGAAGAGGAACTGAGTTTGCCTTTGCTCGTGCTGCACTGACTATAGTTTTGTTGATCTCTTGGGGTGGCTGTGCGGTATCCGGGGGATGTCCATGTGGTGATTTCTTTGGGGGTGGCTCACTGGAGGTTTACTATTCTGCTTTGGTTCGACGGGGAATTTTGGATGCTGGGGTATCGTGGGCTCTGGTGGAAGGCGGTTCGTTAGGGTATTCGACGACTGTCTGGATTACTGCTTGAGTTAGTCGTCGAAGGGTATTTGGTTTTAGAGGATTTGCTCGATCGTTGGAAGGCTAGTGGGTTATGTCAAGTGCGGAAGCCGAGTGTGACACCGCGCTGCGTTGCGAGTGATTTATGGACCAGGCTGTGATGCTTTAAGCGAGGTGGTGTCTAAGTTTTTCGACGGGGTTGATTATAAGGCTTGTTACTTGTAACTTAAATACGAAGCTAGCCGATTCCGCCTTAGATGTTGTGGGGTGCGGGAATAGCACTTGAAGGGGTGTGGCATTTCGGCATACCCCAGATGCGGGGGGCTGTTGGCACAAGAAGGGCATTGTTGGTACTGTACATTACAGATTTGGGGGACCGTCCACAGGTATCCACGAGGTTCCACAAACGACCCCGCTTTTCTCCAACCCCCAAGAACTTCAGTCGTCGACTGCCTCCATCATCCATCATCCACGATATCCCGAGCAGCAAAATACACAAAATGTCTCAGTCTTTCAATAATAACATCAACTCTTTTAACACGTTTAACGTATCGGGTATCGCTACCGATGACCGATCTAATATCCTAGCCTGGCTATCACCATTAGATCCCGGGTTACGCCATCAGGACATCCGGGCCCGCCGAGTCGGAGATGTAGGGGAGTAGCTCTTACAAACCGAGGAGTATAGAAGCTGGTACGCGGGTAGTGGGGGAAGCGAATCCGATAACGCGGTTTTGTTTTGCTATGGAGGCCCTGGGGTTGGCAAGACATATATTAGGTAACGCGGGCGAACCTTGAGGAACGGAGGGGAAATGGCGAGTGCTAATGAGCTGCGATGTTAGTTCATTGGTGATAGACAGCTTGTGTGATCAGGCCAAAGGGCGGAATGTCGCCGTTGCGTGTTTTTACTGTGACTTCGCGGCCCAAAAGGAGCAGTCATCGACGAATATGTTGGGCGCCCTGTTTAAGCAGGTTTTGGGCGGCTTGGAGGCAGTTCCGGGGGAAATAGTGCAAGCCTATGAAGATCAGAAAAAGGTCATTGGTGGACGGGGGCCGGAGCTTGCTGATATTGTAAAAATGCTGCAAAAAACCTCTTCCGAAAGGCGTACATTCATATGCATCGACGCTATAGATGAATGTGTGGCAGGATATCGTGTCAAACTTCTCAATTCGCTCAGACAAGTTGTCCAAAAGTCTCCAGGCACTCGAGTATTCGTGACTGGGAGACCACACATTTATCCTGAGATCAGAAGTCGTCTTGCGGAAAGAATAACGAATGTATTCATAATCCCCACAAGAGATGATATTGTTAGATTTATTCATACAAGGCTGGACGAGGATACGAACCCAGATGCGATGGACGGTTCTCTGGAGGCAGATATCCTGAAGAAAATTCCTGAGGATATTTCCGAGATGTATGTAGAAGCAACGGCACGGGGGGGGCTACCATCGAGTTATCCACTGACAGATACATATCCAGATTCCTGCTGGTCTCACTGAATGTTGATGCGATTCTCCAGGAGACCACGATCAGTCGCAGGCGACAAAAGCTCAATGCAATGACCGATGGCTTGGGGTTGGGGGATGTTTATGGTGCAACCTTGGATCGGATAAGAGGACAGGGCGGGGAGAAGTCGAGGCTCGGAATGGCGGCTCTGATGTGGATCTCCCACGCGGAGCGGCCCTTGAAGGCTGATGAACTATGCCACGCACTAGCAGTCGAAATAGGGTCCCCGAATCTCGACGTCGACAATGTTCCTTCAATAGGGATATTGCTAACCTGCTGTCAGGGACTTGTTGCCATAGACAAGGACGATTCCGCTGTCCGATTAATTCACTTTACACTTCACGAGTACCTCCAGGCGCACCCAGAGCTTTTCGGTACGGCCTACTCGACAATGGCGGAAACCTGTTTAAGTTATCTGAATTCGCAGCAAGTTAAGGCTCTTTCGACTATTCCCTCTCCCGATCTCCAAAGCACACCCTTTCTCGAGTATTCTTCTGTATATTGGGGAGTTCACGCAAAAAAGGATCTTTCAGATTGCGCGAAATTGCTTGCCTTGAAGTTATTTGACGACTATCATGGCCACATATCTACTAAACTATTCTTCAAAGCACAGGATAAGTACATTATAGTTATTGATTTTGATAAACACTTCTTGTTCAACGGTCTACATTGTGCATCCGCCTTCGGGATTGTTGAGATTGTAGCTTATTTGGTAGAGGTAGAAGGTTGTGATATCAATCAGGAAGATTGTGTGGGTAATACACCTCTCCTGTGGGCTGCTCGGAATGGGCACAAGAGAGTGGTGGAGATACTCCTCGCCCGGGACGAAATTAACCCCGAAAAATCAGATTTTCACGGCCAAACACCACTTTGCCGTGCTTCTTGGAGTGGGAATGAGGGAGTAGTGAAAATACTACTCGAGGAGCACGGCGTGAACCCCAACAAATCGGATCGGTATGGCCAAACACCACTCATCTGTGCTGCTAATAACGGGCATGAGGGAGTGGTGGAAATGCTACTCGGACGGGACGATGTCGGCCTCGACGAATCAGGCGACTTCGACCAAACACCACTCATTTGTGCGGCTTGGAATGGGTACGAGGGAGTGGTGAAAATACTGCTGGGACAGGGCGACATTAACTCCGACGAACCAGATGAGGATGGCAGAACACCGCTCAGTTATGCCGCTGAGAATGGGCATGGGGGGGTGGTGAAAGTACTACTCGAACGGGGCGATATCAACCCTGACAAACCAGATGAGGACGGTAAAACTCCGCTCTGTTATGCTGCTGAGAATGGGAACGAGGGAGTAGTAAAGATACTACTCGGTCCGGGCGACGTCAACCCCAACGAACCAGATAATGGTGGTCGAACACCACTCTTCCGTGCTGCTCGGAATGGGCACGTAGGGGTGGTGAAAATACTAGTCAGATGGGATGGAATCAACATAGACAAGCCAGACAAATTCGGCCGAACACCACTTTGGTGGGCTACCAAGCGCGGTTATGCAGGAGTGATAGCGCTACTACAGCCTCTAGAGTCTGCCACCCCTACCTAGCACGGCCTAAGGTCGAGGAAGCATCCCTCCTTTGCGCCCCCAAATATGGATAACCCATGTTCCATTCCCGCGAGGAGCGTAACAGCTCTATAGCCGTTTCTGTCACCACTATTGTCCCCCTCCCCACATTCCCGCCTACCTCCCCCAGCTGGTCAAAATGCTGTCTTGTAGTAATTGTCGCATTTCCTTTCCTTCCAGAGTAAGCCTGCCGTAGAAACTCAACTTCAATACATTCTTTTTGCCGAAGGAAGCCACACGCGATGGGGATGTTCATATCTATCGCATAGCCACCCAAGCCTCTGCACGGATTTTCTCGTATAGTCGGGTCAGGGTATGTCACTCTCTGTTTACAGCCTGGAGTTTAGTATTAGTGGGAGCCGTTTATATTTAATTGGGATAAGCCCATGTGGCTTCAACTTTTCTATCGTGTTTCCTTTCACTGATATTTTTATTTTTCACAGTTCTTCACCTCTCCTCCCCTCTTAAGTGTAGACCATAGTTTAGATATAGAGAAAGGTCTGAAGTGCGGGTTTTTCTAACACCCACTAAAAGCGACGTAAGAGATAACTATTGATCAAGATATAGTAGTGATTGGCTTTCACTATGAACATGGTCAAATGAAGATCGTGCTTGTAACGTGCCACCGTCTGGTGGGTTAACCACACTTTTTAGTCTTGCTCATTAGGAAAATTTTATACTCCAAGTACGGTAGTCTTCTAGCTATGAAATTAACTCCTTTCCACTCGTGCTATACAGACCCGGGGACTTGGTACTGTACGCAGCCAAACCCTTCACGTACTGTATGATCGCAGATGCAAATCACCTACAAGGCACATAATTTTGGAGAGCGTTACTCCACGTGCCCTAGTGTATTTCCCCCAGCCCACTCACACGCCGCCTAATCTCCCGAATACACAGCAAGGGTGCCTTCTCTGAACGGGGTCCTGCAACCGTTGTGCGCCCGGCTGGTTTTGGAGACTTGTGGGACTCGGATTCTCCGCCTGTATTATACCTACATGTGCGCTGAGAGCGCTCTGGGCTCATACAGTATCCCATCCCAACTTATTAGGTGTGATCTGGCGGGCAACAGCGCCGTGGAGCCTCAACTCGCGGATGAGTATAGAGGAATATTTCACCCCCCCCTGCCCCCTTGTTCTCTACCATAGCCTTTTTGCTTCTCGGGTAATTCTGTCGGAGGATTAGATAGGGCGTCACGATCCGTATAATCTCCCCAGCCATGGAGAGAAGATCTTTTTAGTCCTCGGTGATTAGTGTTCGTCCGGATATCCCTGTCCATTACCGCATTGTATTATAAACAACCGGATGGTGCCTCAAATTTCAACTGTAAGGCACAGTACCAGAAAACGGTATGCATCTGGGGCTATATATTGGGGGGGGGGGGGGATAATGCTGGCGTTTTCCATGTGTGCAGTTCATGTTGCAGAAAGGGGAGGTTAAATATGTTCCCTTATAACAAGCGAATTTCGGATTAACTTCACCCACTTAGAGCAAATAGGGGGTGGCGAGAAAAAAGACTCGAAGGTGAAGCTTTGGTAGAATATTGGGAGGAGGATATTAATTACTTAGGGGGCGGGGGTGTCAAGTTGAAACCGTGATACAATCATCTGCGATGCTGGTGCTAAATTATGTATTTAAAACTGTATATTGGGGTTTCTCCTCCTTCCCCGCATGCCCCCCCTCTTACATCTCCATTGGGATTTAAGTTTATATACGTGCTGATTCGGTTAAAGCCGCCTGGTAGGAAACTAACTTGTTTATCAGCCTATTCAACGACTCTTGGTATTAATATATAAGTTGACCGCTGAACGGTATTTGGTTTTGATGAATTTACTACTTGATTATTCGAAAGATGTGGTGAGTGATGGTGTTAATAGAAACCAACTTTGACACCGCACTGCGGTGTACGAATACTTGACGTTCTCAATAAATATCGAAAATAAAGTCCTCTATGCTCACAGGGCTTGGTACCTGGTTGTCGAAAGAGGTCTCTGGGTTGTATTGACATCATGAAGAACTGTACTATGATGTTTTGTGATAGATGACTCACAGATGTGCAGGTTTTTGGATCTATTTATACTTGATTCACTTTAGATACTGAGCTAGCTGATCTAATAGTGGGTGCTCTGTTAATAGGGTGTTTGTTCTCATCAGAGTTGAAGATTATTGTTATATTGGATCACGAAATATTACTTGAGGAAGTGATGGATGCAGCAGGTACAAGCTCTGTGTTAATTATTGGTGTGAGTACAGTACTTGGGCTGAGAAAAAGTATCCGGGTACATGCTCTGTGTCTCTTACAACCCCAGTCATTGAAATTTCACCGCCAGGTGACTTGTCATATTCCCGGGTTTGACCAACCAGCGTCCTTGATTCTTTCATCGCGATTGCTTCAAGTCTTTATTCTAGAGCACCTCGCTTGGAATAATTTTCATTGATAAACTTACTTTACCTTCAGGTTTTCATCTATCTTTATCTTTATTGCGATACTATCTTCATCGCTGTACACTTCGGTTATGGCTAAGAGAACGGGTTTGAAACTGTTGTCGGCACAGGTCGTACGGTTGGCTGATGTCCTAATGAGGGCAGTGGAGAAGTTTTTCGCTCAGGAGGCAGAGATTTCAAGGTTGAGGCACCATGTTTGGGTGCTTTCTGCTTGCTTGGTTTTGACTGAGAAGCAGTTGGCGATGTATCATGGCGTAGAGTTGACGGTTTGTTTTGCGTGCAGGGGGGCTCACAATTCCCAGAATTGTGAGCTAGGAATAGAGCAACAGGTTGAGTTTGTGGGTGGGGATGACGTGGCCCCGTACACGGTTGAGGAAGAGGAGGTGGCAGTGGCATGGGTGAGGCTGCCTGGTGTGGCTGATTTGGTGACTTCTTTGGAGATGGCTGATGATGACATGTCGGTTGCTGAGGAGGAGGTGGCTGAGGAGGTGTCCTCCGCTGCGACGGTGCAGGCGCCTGGCCACCCTCGGGGCGAGCCCTTGGTTGCTTGGACATTGGAGGAGGGAAAGAGGAAGAGGAGGATGTGAGAACGCCAATGATGGTTGGCAAAGAGAAGAGAGGAGTTGGATGCGGTCCGGAAGGGCATGGTAGTGTTCCGGGCTGGGAGTTTTGTGAGGGGCGGGAGGGAGATCCAGAGGGAGTTTATTAGGCAGGATGGGGATGAGGATGTTGTGGTTGTGCCGACGGGCCCTAGGATGGGTTCGCCGGGCATAGGTAGGGGTATGGGAGCAGTAGGTGGGATTCCTAGGGGTCCCGGGGGTGGTTTGGGAGGAATGTGTAGGGCTTTTGGATGTGGGAGGAGGTATGAAGCGGGTGGAATATGTCATTTGGGGAGGCAGGGTTAAGTTTTTATTGTTTTATTTTGGGTGTTTCCCGTGCGTGGGATAAGTGAGGTTGGTGGACGGGTGGTTTTTCCTTTATCAGGGGGTGCTGCTGGGAGGCGCTGGATGGGGTAACCCATCTGGGGGATCTGACCGTTTCTCAGGTTGTTGCAATCGGCTCTTGGTGGAATATCTTGGTAGGGGAAGGTCGCTTGCAGTGACCCGACCATGGATTCTTGGGGGTGCCCTCGATTCGTTAGAGGGTTTTACGGAAGACTCGTGTTTCGCGAACAGAAAACCGTTTGTAACTGTTATTAGCTACATGCTCCGTCTCCGTTACAACCACAGTGATTAAAAAAACCACACCAAGTTTTCTGCCAAGACCTGCTCTCATTGGCCGGAAGGCTTTTCTCACAGCCTCGCTCTTTACCCCGCTCGGGTAAAACTTTCTCTTCTCTCTGTGCTTTCAGTGTGTGCCCTGCCTACTA
>QLOI01001895.1:0-61895 GCA_003313605.1 Tuber umbilicatum | reverse complement strand
GGAGGGAGGGAAGGATGGGAGAGTGGAATTAACTTTCATTTCATATCTGTCGATATTATGTAGCAAAGCTCGCCGATTGTCGTTCCCTTTCTGCACGAAAGCGTAAGATGTGGTACCGGAAAAATAGATTGCTTTCTGGTGACGATGCTGCTGCTTTCTGGTTGTAATGGTAGACGATTGGTTCTCGCGGCGGGTATGATATTAAGACCACCCACTGGTGCAGTACCGCTTCCGATAGCTAATCTCACGATTCGTGTACCGGGCATATGCGGGGGGGTTGGTTACCTTGTAACCGGTGACTCCAGGCTGATTGGCCACTTCGCGGTCAAGAAGGAAGAAACTTCTTGAATACATAGATTGAATTGGGGGACGGAGATGACTGGGAAGGAGGGGGGGGGAGCGAGCACTAGTCATAGTAGCCAACGCCCTCACCTCACCTCCTTGCGTTCCCTTCCCTCCCTTCTTCATCATAGCATTGAATATCCATAAACCTCCCCTCCATGCATTCCGTTTGATACAGTGCTCAGCACACTGCATAAATGCCGGCAGTGATAGCCCGCCCGCTCATTGGCGGCCAAAGAGGGGTGTGCAAACGCACGTCCTTTTAGACTTCCCCACTCAATGTAACCATGTACTCGTCCCAAGAAAGAACCGTCCGAAAACAGGGGGGGAGGGGTATATTTCGCCTTGTTGGCACGCAGATATACACGCAGATTTGTTTTTTTTACCAAATTTCTTTACTTTGATCCCTGTTCGGGTACTTCCCCTCTGGGAAAAATAGTAACGTCATAAGCTATCCAGCAGCGGGAAGAGAAGGGGGTGGGCGTAAAATGGAGGGCACTTACCGGGAAGCCCCGAGAGAGGTCAGGGGGTTTAACTGGGTGTTTGGTTTGGTGTTTTGAGTTATCATACAAGTGTGAGAAACTACCGTTCCGATACTGTGTAAGGATACCTTCACCACATCAGACTAGGACGAAAGCAGGAGGGAGAACAGCCATAGTTAGAAGGGAGGAGTTAGAAGAAGGGAGAAAGAAGAAAAAAAAAAGAGAAAAGAAAAAAGAAAGCACTTGGAAAAAACAAATACCATGACGGACGGACGGGGGTGCCGGAGCAGGTGGTGGCCATGGCGCAACAAACGCGAGTCTAACGAATCGGAGGAAGCGCATACGGTATTGCGCCAGACCCCGGGAAATCACGGGGATGGCGAAATTGAGGGGGGAAACGGAATTTTGGGTTTTGTCGAATTTTCTGGTAAGGTGCTGTGTTTTCCCTACATACTCGAGCGCCGGGCATAGCGAGCACTCATTTATTGGGCTCGCTTTTGGTTGGTGGTTCGAAGGATTCTGTGCGACACATACCGGTAAGTTAAGCCAGTGCTCGAGTACGGTGCTTGTCGAGCAAGACCTGCCTGCCCTCCGCCGTTGCAGCGAACCAGAGTATCTGACAAAGGTGCCCCGGGTGTAACATCTTCAACCCGGATCGCAACAATGACTTCTTGCGATGACCTTCGGTGAAAACAAAAATCATAGGCGGGTTCTAATTTATTATTTAGATAATTTTACTATGGGGGAACCAGCATTATACCTTCTCAAGAAGCGGTCAGTATCAATTTAGTGGCTCGTATCAAGTTGGAATGGAGCAGGGGCAGGTTTTTGTTGGCCCGAACCAGCCACCAGCGGTACGATGACAGCATCAACCGTACTCACTGCACCGTAGTTTATCATAGTCCCGGAGAAGGACTCCCGTATACTCGAGTGCTTGAGTGAAACACCGAAGAAAAAAAAAGCTGCGCTGTAAGTACAGTATTCAAGGTAAGTGCACATCCAATCAAGATATGAGAATGTTATTTTTTATTTATTTTTCTTTTCTGCCTTCTTTATTTCCCTTCACATTTGTATTTATCCTTTTCCTTGCCCTGCAACAGCTTACTGGTTGAATGAAGGTTTCGTGGGTAAGGGTACGGGTAGTCCTGCATGGCATAGGCATGTTAGACAGTTCATGGAGAGGCAGAGTGTCACACGTGCATGAATTTTGATTTTTTTTTTACTCTATTTCTGCAAAAGAGCATCAACACGAACGGAATGAGGGAGAAACTAGAACTAAGGCATACTCGAGTACGAGCACTCGTACCGTACAGCACTCACGGTCCATAATCAGCTGGCTGGCAGGCAGGCAAGGCAGAAGAGGTCACAGCTTCCCCCCCCCTCGACCTCAATGCGCCCTGACGACATATTGTCTTTGTCAAAAGCGAGCAAACTCAACGCTTCTCCTACCATGCCTTGTGGCTTTCTGCAGGAGAAATGAAGGGAAAATTTAAAAAGCAAAATTACCAAGGCCAATGAAAAAGTCCGGACCCCTTTTTCCATCTTTTCACCCCCTCTTACTCTCATAGTACTGTGCCCCTTTCCACCCTCAACCACCCCCGCATACTACCATTATGATACCCTACTCGTAGAGTCTGGGGTAGGAGAAAGGCTGAAACTACCCTACCGTGCTATATATCCCACGGCTCCCCTTCCCGGATCCGGGAAAAATACCTAGACGTCCAACTGGGTCCAGTGAAAAGCCTCCGAGACCTTCGCTCCTCTTTTATTATCGATAAGTCTCCGCTAAACTGGCTGGCTATCACTAGCCTATGGTATGGTCAGATCAGCTCAGCTCCCGTAGAAACGGAATACGAGTATCCTCAAAGAAAATGATTATACGATACTTAGAACTTCTGCTCCGGTATTTTGGGTGATGTACCGTAGAGCTATGGCGCAATCCCTTAGTTACGACAACGCACTCTTGTGTACGGTACAGTACTCTACATGGTGCTAATGGGGTATGAGAAAGAGCGAAAGGGAAAAAAAAAAGAAACAAAACCAGCGACCAAAGAGCTGAACAAATACTAACCTACCCAGCACTTATTACACGACGCTCAACTACCGCGGGTGTTACTATCGCAAGGGGGCCCGCACATCCGGTGTGAAGAAAACGGAGAACAAAAAAACAAAAAAAAAACAAAAGACGCATAGATATGGGCATAATTAACATGTACCCGCGCAGTTACTTAGACTAACGATAGATTATTAGTTCACAACCCTTCTCTAACCAATCACCGGGATAACCCTCAAACTGTCATACTCGAAAAACATGTGTGAGCACCGCCAGCAGCGGCAAAATGGAAAATGCGAAATGAGAAATTGGAAAAATCAGCGGGAAAAAAAAGCAAAGAAGGAAGGGATGAGAGGGAGGGAGGGAGGAAGGAAAGGAAGGAAGGGAACAAGGTTTCTTCGGCGGGGCGGCTGCGTGGTTGTGCGATGTGCATGTCGAGTGATCGATTGATTGCTTGCGACGAGTGAGTGGTATAGGGTGTGTGCAATAACAACGGAAGCACATGCTCAAGCACGTACATGTGCCACGACGGTCTATCGAAAACCCCCATTTTACCTAGCGGGTACCCTCCTGTTCCTCCCGCGCTTGTGAGTGAGTGAGTGAGCTGATACTGCTGGCAGAACCTCACACACACACACACACCTCCCTTCCCTTCCCTTCCCGCACCCGGCAGCCTGGGCACCGCCTCGGCCGCTATTGATCCCCGCCCCGTACCATTCGTCATCCGTACCCGCGCCGCATCCCCCTCCACCCCCGCAGCTGCTGCGCCGCCACCCTCTCACCCTATTCCAGCTCAATTTTCATCCCCCGCTTTAGTCTAATTTATCTGTTCAAGGCAGATCTTAGCCACCAACCTACTTACAGCAAGTAACCATATCGTAGCAAACTGTTATCATACATTCTTCACCACCTCGCCGCCAGGCGCCATCACTTCCACCGCCCCAGCGGCGTAGTCTATATAAGTAAGGAAGAGAGAGAGAAAAAAGATGAGACGGGCCCATATCAGATTGACTTTCTGATTGGTTGGTTGGTTGGATGATTGATCTTGGGCGGGAAGGAGGTGAAGCAAGGGAGATAAAGCAAGGCAGGCAGGCAGGCAGGCAGGGTATGGAAAATAAAATTACAAAGGTAAGGAAGGTAAGGTAAAGTGGCTCTAGCCATAGTTGCTGGTGGGGTACTCTAGATGGCCTAACAAGCCCTATGCTGAGCGAACGCGGGGGCAGGGAAATGAAGGTTGGAAGGTGGGAAGGTGCTTACTGTCGAGGCAAGCAAATTCCCGTACCGGCCGTGCACTGCGGGATAGGCGGGCTCGAGTTGGCTTAAGGTACTTACCCCTTGTGATATGGCCTTCAATGGAGTTTGTTTCATAGCTAACTAAAAGAGCACCGCCGGTCCTACGTATGGCCCTTATGTCCATTTCGTACCGTACATCCAAATCGTAAACAAAAAGAGGGAGAGAGAACCCCCCTCCCTATTCGGAAGGCCTACACAACAAACAAATCGAAGCTCCATTCAGACGGTACCTTAGCGTAGGCAGAAAAACGAAAAAGAGGCAGAGGACAGTGCGTGTGGGCTCATGTGTGCTCATGTGCGCTCAAGTGTGATTTCCGCATATAGCTTAACCTAACCTCCCCCTGCCTCTGCCTGCCTCGAGTAGAAAATGTGCTGTCTTGTGCGATCCTATGATCGCACGAGCTTATCCTCCTCCTTTTGTCATTATCGTGCTCGGGCACAGTACGGAGATTATATTACCGCAGGCCTAGGAAGCATACAGCGTCATCTATCGGAAAGTCTCGTTGAAACCCGCACATCTCCGTCAGCCCAGGATAGGTCTAGTTTGACGGGTTCAACAGAATTGCGAAAGGTGACGAGATCCAACACGTTTAATTTGAGTGCTGATCTTAGGAGAAAAACGACAATCCTCCTAGGGGGCCCTCTGTCTCGAATCCGGAGATTACAGGGCTGACGGGGATTGTGGATTTCGATTTCACGGTACCGTATCCTACAAATACCGCTAATAATACTGCCGGGCAACTGAAGACCGACACCTGTGTTAATTTAACGTCGCTTATTAAGTTGCCGATCACGCCTCTTTGGGTCAGAAGGGTTGTCTAGTAAGGAAAGATCGATGGATATATTGCCTTATTGGGTGTAGTTGCGGCCAAGATATCACTCGATATAGTTAGCCGGGGAGTGTTAATTTGGTATGATAGTTCAAAATAACAAAGCTATGTTAGGGTCGTCCTGGCCATTACGGCAAAGTGGATTCCTTTAAAATCCCTTCTAAAGCTTTTGACCTTTGGGGTTGGTCGTGCTTGTTAAGCTGAGGGAGTTTTTTCTCTGAAGTTTGCTCACGTCTGAGGTCGGTCCGGGCGGTCGGTTTGTATTGTCCGGCCGGCACTGTACTGCGCTTGTGCGGTACGGATCTTGTGGGTAGACTATGTAGTGATTCAAGGCAAACACAACAGAACAGAACAGAACGCCATCGAGCTCACGCTTAGGTGTCACGGTGGCACAATCGAGCAAGAAATCAGTCAATCGGTCGGTCCCGCAATTCCCCCCTCCATCCCTCCCACCCCAGACATACCATGTCCATCCAACATCCGGGCATGCGAGCAAACAACCAAGTAGGGAGGGAGGTAAGGGAAGGCTAAACAAACATCACAGTAATCCACACTGCATCTTACCAAAGTCCAAGCCCCCGAGAGATGAACGAAGTGTCGGAGATACCAGATGCCCATCGTAGCACATCTTAGCACAGCACAACGACAAACCGCAGTGGCACCGCACAGCACAGCACTGCACTCAGCATCTCGGGCAGCGCACCGAACCGCCCCACCCATACATACAGTACAGTACAGTACATCCAACAGTCCGTGCGTCCATCCGGTTCAGCCCTCCCGATAACCCCCTCCCCGTACTACAGCCATTATTGAAATCCAACCCTTTAGGACGAAATTATATCCATTATCAAAAAGCCCAAATATCATAGCCCACTCCCTCCCGTAGACATGGACAAGGAGATGTTAGTTCCAAACATGCAAAATCCCCCCGTGAGCCCTATCATACCCTATTCTACGAGTACAAACGTGCTAGTTAGTCCAGCACATCGGGGGTGGTGATCTATATACGAGCACGTCTAAAGTACCGCACCGCACTCACACGAGAAAAAAACTCTGGGGCTGGAAGCGGGGGGGGGGGGATCGACAAAGCGCTACAGAATATTGCGCAGTTAGGTTGGGCCACCGCGTACGTAAGGAGTCACGATACAGTACCGTACCGCCCAACCTCCTTCTCGTATCTCGGGTGGCGGAAAAGCAAAGTCCGTTTTTTATTCAGGGTTCGGAAAGGGCGTGAATTTGGAAATTGAGATCCCAGCCAGAACCTCGGTATAACATTACGTTTGACGGCACTGTATGCATAGTTGGTGACCTCGGGACAGCGTTCATTGCAGTGCCGCACATAGCCAGCCACCCACCTGACGAGAAGGAGAGGAGTTGAGGTGGGGGGGGGGGGGACGAAAACAAAAAAACAAAGGGCGCATACCTTGATATTGGAGGGTGGACACAACATTCAGACGAGACAACGGCCAATGTTGCACTCCGGGGAGAGGGGGTAGGTGGAGTGGCCGGACGCTACAGATAGGGCCCCTCGACACAGAACAGGACCCCGCCCGTCCCCCCCCGCTGGGGGGAGGGTAAGCAAGCTGACCTGAATGACCACCCGCGTATCACCAGCGCCCACCCTCCGGACCCTACTATAGAATAGAACCAAGCACACAGGTACCGTATACCATAAACACATTTCCCAATCCCACTCGTGGATACCACTGCGCTACTCGCGCACGTACTCCCCAGTTACCATATAAAACTACGAGATTGAACATCCGAGCTCGACTTCCAATCGCGCCTTGCGCTTCACTAATCGTCATACTATTATACCACCGTCATGTTATGATACGATGGCTATCGGCTTGCCCTTGCCCTCACCCGTGCCCTATTCAATATTATCTGCGGGCTAGTATACGGGAGCAGTGTGGTTAGTGGGGGGGGGGAGCGATACTGGTATTGCAAACCTCAGAGTTCTTGTGATTCGGAGTACGGTACGGTATGTTATGGAGAATATGGTACAGTTAGCATTGAGATCACAGCGAAAGCTTAGCTCAGTGGGGCTTTTATACCGACTACAGTACGAGTACAAGTACGATATGCCTGAGTGGTGCTTCAACGGTTAAGCCTTCCGATGCCTAGATTAGCTCACCGCTCAGCGGGTCAGAATACCCTGTAAACTACAGGTAGACTGAACAGCCCGGGGTAGGGTCGAAACAATCGACACCCAGGGACGCAGCAGCACTCATCAAAAAAATACAAGTAACAGAAGATTCACGAAAAAAATACTGTTTGAATTCCCTTTCGAAAGGTACGGTAGGTCTATTGTACATATATAATAAAAACACACTTCAGAGCGAGCGCCGTTTACTAGGATACAACAATAGAAAGGAATGAGAAATTTAGCGTATGACTCGAACTTGAAAAGAAGAGCACAGTAAACCTCTGCAAAAACTAGACCCGCTCGACAGAAAGCGAAGGTAGATGTTGCGGGTACAGAAGGGCTACTGTCGTGAAAAAGTTATTAAGAGGTTGTAGAAAAGGAAAATACTTTTGTAAAGAACATCTCGTACAGAGTTAGAAAAGAAAGGAATTTAGAAGTTCTTTTCGCTGCACATCCTATACACCCTACCGTTATATCCGAGAAGGCAAGGGCCTAGTCCTCTGGGAGGATTATCCCTTTCTCAGAGAACTTTTTCGTCATCTCTCCAATGACACGGTTGAAGGAAGATGCAGCACCTCTCTCCTGAGTGAACCTCACGACACCAGCCCCAGTCTTTCTAGATCCTCCGTAAGCACGAATCTCGCCCACAAAAGAAACTTCCTTGATATTAAGACCTATACAACACTCTCGTGAGCATTTGTTCACTTGAAAACACCTTTATAGAAAGGGTCACGACCAAACTGGGGAGGTCAATCTTACTGTTAGGAGTTCCGACTCTGGCCCTCATAACCAGAGACTTGCGATCATCCTCAACAATCACCAGCCCATATTTGACCCACTCCTTCCAAAGCTTCATGATCTCTTTACGTGTAGCCATGGGGGAGATGTTGAAGCAAATCACGCGGCTAGCCGGCTTGACGTTGAGGAATTTCATGAACCAATTTCGTTGGGACATAACCTTAGTGAATTGATCCTCCTCGAAGCCTCCAAAGCTACCACATTCCTCTTTCGAGCCCTGGGGAACCGTAAAGCAAGAGGTCAACCCGTTTGCAATGCTCTGGGTGTCGCCACGATCTAGTAGTACTTGTCAGCAAATTGGGAAACTCGAAAAACACAGCCGTTCGACAGTAGATGCCAAATGAGCTATACTGCCATACCATTAGAAGCGCCAAAAGCCAACAAGCCTCCAGCATCACGACTAGCCCATCTCTTGAGAAGATTTCCAGAACGACGCCCAAAAGTGCCCTTGATACCTCCTGCGATAATCTCTTCAACAGGATCCTTAGGCTCAGATGCGGTTTTGCTCCTTCCCTTCAAAACATCAAAAAAGGAACGCTTCTTCTTGACCTCCTTTACCGAGGGATCCGCAATCACCGTTGCAAGGGCACCGGACATGACTGGATTCACCCTTGTAACAATAGCGCGAGCTTCGCCATTCACCAACCTCAGAGATTGTCTCTCGTCCCCGTGTCCCGAGGGCAGTATTAGCTCTGGATCGAATCCGGCAGACTGATCTTTAACGGCTGGTAACTGGCTCAAATGTTTCGAATTCCTACTTCCATCACCAGCTCTCTCGATCGGCACATGGCGACTCACGACACTCTTCGGACGGATCCTCAATGGGGCCGGCTCGAATTTATCAACCCGAGCCGGAATGTCAGATTGTCTATTTGGATGACGGCTTGCCAGCGAGACCTTTCGACCCGGTTGTGGTGCAGAAACCACTCTTGACTTGCTGCCAACGCCGCCACGAGTGATGCCCAGGCCTCGATTCTGCGCTTCGAGTTTCGCAATCTTCTCCTTCTCAAAAATATGAGGCATGGGAATGGTGTTATTAATATTAGCCAAACCGAGCGGCTTACCGCCCTGAGAAACAGCACGATTTTGATTAGAGGAGAGTGCAACTGATACCGGGCGTTCCATGAGTTTATCAAAGTGTTCAAGAACATCGTCCAGATAACCCTTATCGGGGTCGGCTTCGTCATCATCGAAGATCCTAAGCGTGCTACGGCCATTCGAACATTTCCTGATAAGTGCTTCAGGAGGCAAAGTCGGTAGCGGTCTATCATCGCCATCCTTACGGGATTGCTGAGCTCTAATTGTGGCAGCAGAAGAAACCGTAAGATTAGCAAATTCCGCAGAATCGACCGTATGAGAACTTATATCGCCAGTCTCGCAAGCACTTTTCACGGTACTGAGCGTCTTGAGCGATCCCAGAGAGCCGAAAGCCTTATCACAAGCTGCTTCGAGTTCCTCACTAACCATCCGCCGCCTCTCTGCATCTTGCTGCTCGTTGGCATGGTATACTCTTCGATCAGGCTGGCTCGCATGAATACCCTTCCCATCCGTAGCCATTCCATCATTAACAAAGGTCGAGCGTCTCTTAGTGGTATCAGTGCCCTCCTTTCTCCCCTTAGGTATAAATATTCCTGGACTCATCTCAAATCGGGGTGTATCCTCTCGATCGAATCCGACAGCCTGAGTACGTGTACCGCGCTCATCATCGACCCAAACAGGGTCGTGTAGTGGGTTCTTTGAGGCAATTGACCCACCAGCTCTTGCATGGCGACTATTTAGGCTGGTAGTGTGTTTGAAGCTAACACGGCGCTTGGAATGGCCGTTTGATCTGAAAAGTGATGGAGATGTGCTTGTATAACTTGTCAATGAAGACCGAGAGCGATACCGGCCACCAGTGTTACCCGTGTTACCAGCATGGAGGTGATGATAATGGCGGATGGAGCCCGTTGCAGACACTCGAGAGGATACTCCCCTTGGCCGGGGCACAGAATTTCGGTTGCGGTCATCTGCAACACTGCGCCTACCCCTCACGGATCGTAGGCGATCTCCTCCTTTTTCTCGTGCATGATAGCTCACACGGTCGTCACCATGGATCGATTCGGCTTGTGGCTTTCCTCTAGTAGGAGGGCGATAGTCGGCAACCTCACCACCAGTTACAGAGGCACCAGGATTTTCTCTAGGTCTACCACGCCGTGCTACAGTCCCAGTACGTCTCCCTTGTCGACCGCTAATCTGGCGTTGAGGAAGATGGGTGGATGCTGAACTACTGGATGCTTGAGAGTTTTTACGCTCTTCAGAGGTTCCAGGATAGTTTTCCAAATGCTCATATCGATACTTCATCAACAGGAAATAGAATACCTTTTCTTGGTTGTGTCTGCGATTTCAAGATGCCAGAGTTAGTATATCTTTCAAGCCATAATCCCACGCCAGACATCTACATGATCGAAATAACCCCTGTCTTCATGAGCCACGGCCCACAACACACCCGAATTCCAGACAACACATATTAAGCTAGAGCCCGAAGGTAAGGCTAAGGTATTCACTTACACATTATTCAACAACCTCTCAATTAGGGTATTTTCTTCAACACCTTGCCAAAGAGTCTGCAAATTCTTTAATATCTCGCCATCGATATCCCTCCCGTGCTTTACTGGTCGTCCGATATCTTTCGAGCGTGGAGGCATCGGACCCCTATCGGTCTCTTCGCCTGTAACCGGATCCAAAGGTGCGTACATCTGCACAAGGGGGTGCTTCCAGATTTCTTCCATGGATATGCGTTCTTCAGGGTCGATGGTCAACATTCTCATTATTAGGTCCTGTGCCTCTATCGAGAATTCAACAGGCATAATAAATCGTCCCTTCATAACCTTTTGCAACAGCTTTCGGATATTATCGTCATCAAACGGGAGGTACCCAGCCAAAAGAGCGAACAGAATTATACCACAAGACCAAATATCGGACTTCCCCCCGTCATAATGCTTTCCCGAAACAATCTCAGGGGACGCATAGTGAGGAGATCCACAAGGAGTGTCCAGGAGGGACCCGTGAGGCTGCAGAGCAGCCATACCGAAATCAGCAATCTTAATATTTCCATTGGAATCGAGCAAAAGATTCTCTGGCTTTAAGTCGCGATGGCAGATATTAAAATGCTGGCAGTAATCGATCCCAGAGAGAATTTGACGAAAGTACATAAGAGCCTCAGGCTCCGGAAGACGGCCACGGCGTGTCAAGTAATCGAAGAGCTCGCCACCTTCGATATATTCCAGAACAAGATAACTATCGATTATGTTTGTTTTAGCATCAAGGAACCCCTCACTCGCTCAGTAGGCCGACTTACAGCTCTCCACGATTCTCCCAAACATCCCACAGACCCATAACATTCGGATGGCAAATCAACTTCATAATAACCACCTCTCGCTCCAAGCCCGATGGCAGAGGCCTCTCCTGCCCACTTTCACCAACAGTTCCATCATTCCCCTTACCAACGATCTTGATTGCCGCGAATTGACCAGTTTCGACATGCTTAGCCAATCTAACTCTTCCACTACTTCCTTTCCCTAGAGTACGTCCAAGGAGCCATGGGCCAACCTGTGCCTTAACTCTAGCACGGTGTGCGTTTGGCTTCTGGGGCGGTGGCGATGATCGGGGGTCGGCAGGGCTCGAGGAGGTATCCCCAGCATACTCTCCAGTGCCAGGAGACTCATAGGAGTCGGTCTGCTTGTATGATCTAATCGGTACTTGCTGAGTAACCTCCTTCTTATCGAGGGCTCGGGGCTTGGAATAGTTGGGTGGGGCCGGTGCTCTAGACGGTGATGAATAAGTTAAATTAATTGGTGTATCCTGCAAAGGTCTCCGCGAACCTCTATACGAAGTTCGATCGCCCTTTCCATGAGACTCCATGGCGGGTATTAGTGTATAAGGATATTACAATAGAGCCCGACCTATGGCCCCGGGCTAGGATCACACCTGTGAGCAATCAAGCCAAGATTCTGATGGATAGAAGTAGCACTTACCAGTGGAACGAAATACGTACTGTGGTGAATAAAATTAGTCTATTTGATAGGGAACGAATAATAGGCGTTTGTTGTGAAGAGGCGAGGGGTGTCGTGGAAGAAGGAAAGAAGCCGTCCCGGGGGTTTGTTACTTGAGTTTGAATCCAGGTGCGAAAGCCCAGTCGCCGAAATGATTGTGTAGCCCGCAAACCTATGCCAACGTAAATCTGCAACCAAAGTAGGGTTACGACAGGATAAGATGACGACGAAGAAAAAATTATAAAGGGCTAAAAGATGGAGGTGAAAATACAATTGAAAGGGCCAAAGAAAAAATATTAAAGATCGACAGTAAAGGCCCTAGGGCAAAAACTCAATTCAACACAAAGGAGTGTAGGAGATGAACTAAAGGCCGGATAAGGAGAGGAAGGAAATGTAGAAGTGTCAACTCTCCATGGATCAACTAGAGAAGAGAATCCACTCACGATAGAGGTTAGATACCATCGAGTGAGCAGATATATCGGAGAGGGAAGGGCAAACCAGAAGAAAAAAAGGTCGAGCAGAATTATACTATGTACCAATATCAAAATAATGGGTGCTATCCACCAGCATTTCATAAGCAAAGTACCATGTCAGCAACAAACCCTCACAAAAGGAGGGCTATATACACACACACATCCTTCGCATACTGCTATGTGAATTCCTCATGATAGGAATGCCTTCAAATATTCTACCTTCAATGTCACGAAATGGATTGCGGTGATCAGCCGACGTCTAGCGCCTCAGCCAGGGATGTGCACAGACTCCCGTTGTCCAAACCTGGTAAGGTTGGCATTTCTTTGCGCAGATCTTCCCCCACACAGAGCCTCATTCACACCTAAACGAGAGAGCAACCGAGAAACGCGAAAGAAAAAAACAACACAGCGCATCTTTATCTCTCCTCCCTACTAATGAAGTGAGAATCTAACATTCCATTGTGTGTTAAGAATTCCGATAGATAACACAGCATGATAGCATGCCACAGGCACCTACTCTCCCCCCCGCTTTGTATCACCCATTACAGTGTAGACTATGGTAGATACGTTGCATCACACAAAGGTAACTCATCACCTGATCCCATCACCCCAATTCTTAACTCAATCAAAACCCTAATATTAGCAAATCCCCCAGCGAGGTTTACTCCTCTCCTTCAATGGTATCATACGGCAACCCAGTCATACAATAATAATTCGAAGCCCAGGATACTGCAATGACAGAATCACCCCTCCTTCCCCCGCCGACGAATACATGGACACATTGCAATCATCAGGGACAAACATAACAAAACCCTGCCATGTTGCTACCACCGGCCAAAATTCAAACACCCCCCTCACTAGATATAAAGCACACAACACCGCTAAATCTTCCCCCCGCCATTTGCCTCACCCGACAGTAGAAAGCAAGATATGGACCAATCGATGAACAGAACAGATAATATATCGACAGCAAAGCCAAAGATTACGCGGCTTTACCAGCCCCATAGGAAAGCAAAATCCAAAAGCCCGAGGAATTATAAGAAAAAAAATACCAAAAATCAATCGCAGCCCACACCAAACAAAAAGCGCCTTTTGCATACACGTGAAAAAAGAAAGACAGAAAGACATGCTAGGTATTCCGCCGAGAAAAACACAAAATTCTCCCGCCTCCCATAATATTTTGACATGAAACAGATATATAAAACGCTACTCCCATATTGAGCAAAGAGTCGCACCATAAACACATAACGAATGCCGAAGAAGAAAAAGCGAAGAATGAACATGTGGTGAGATAACCGAGAGAATAAGGTCTTTATAACGACAATCGAAAGATATCGGGGGTATCCACCGAGAAAATATTATAGTTTACAGGTTTCGAAGAACCGAGAGATAGATAACAAGCTACCAAAGTAGTATACTATCGGTCGTGCTTTATCATACCACCAGCGCTCCCGGGTGGACTGGCGTTGCGTTCCGGGCCAGGATTTCTAGCACTAATCGGCGAGACACTGGGTGATTGTTTCGAATCCTGTCCAACAGCAGCAGGCGAAGATTGTCCTTGAAGGTGGTCATTCTTTCCGCATCCCTTAACAAGGCGATGTCTCTGCAACACATTGTTAGCTCAATATTCTCCAAAAAAAACTCCACCACCATAAGGCTCGGTTCTCACCTTTAGGGCGTCCTTCCTACTGAAGCTCTTCTCGCAGTTATTGCAAGGGAAGGGCTTAACAGCCAAGTGGATCCTCTTGTGCCGCTTCAGGTCGTGGTTTCGATTGAAGCTTTGGGGGCACTGGTCACACTTGAAGGGTCGCTCGGCTTGTTGCTGTTGATGGTGCGCGCCGGGATGGTGATGAGTCATCATGCCGGGGTGTCCGTGTAAGATCCCACCCATAACTTGTGGGTTTACTCCCGGAAGAGGGTATTGGGGCTTGTAATTCGGCTGCAGTGGAACTAGCGGCGGGTACTGAGGTCCAGAGTTCATCTGTCTTCCCAAAACATTCGAGGGCGACATCTGAAGTCCTTGTTGTTGCGGTTGCCCGTAATAGGGCTGCGAGGGGGTTGGGGGAGGTAGCGAACCCTGAGGAGAGTACGGGTCGTGGTTTTGTTGTGGTTGGCTGCTCATTGGGGGGTGGGACTGGCTAGAATGCTGATTTGGTTGGAGGTAGGCAGCAGCGTAATTATTATGGACATTCGACCCCGGCCCTATCGAAGGCAAACCTGATCCAGCTGCCGCAGCGATAGGGTGGCCCCCAGCACTAGTCGAGATGGGTATCCCGCTTGCGTAGGGCGACGAATTGTCAAAACTAGGGGGGTGAACCAATTCCCCAGTGGCAGGGCTTGAGGGTCTGCTGTTTCCTCTGTTTAACGTTACGCCAGGCGAGGCAAACCCTCTAACCCCATAATTTGAGTTTGTGGAACCCTGGATGCCTCCCGATGTGTACGAAGCATTTGCGGAGGCTGAGCCGTATCCATAGGGCGAACTATTCGAGGTGGTAGGCCAATAACCAACCGGGGAAAACGGCCCCATGGCAGATACCGTTCCAGCACTACTACCACCACTGCTCAATGGACTTGTTATCTCGTTGGGTCCCATTGGTGGAGGAGTAAGTACACTATTGCTGCCAAAGCTCGAGTAGGGTGCTCGGGTGGTATTGAGATGGAACTGAGGGAGCGGATGTTGCTGCCTTCGTGCAGCAAGGCCTGAAGACATGTCATGAGTGCTCATCAAAGAAGAGCTCTGTGCTAATGTGGCAGCCAGGTTGGAGATTTCTTCACGGGCTGGGGGAGGGAAGGGTCTTGTTTCCGCGTCGCTAGTGGTGGGGGGTGTGGGAAGGGTCCTAGTGACTGAGGATTGGTAGTTAAATGGTGCAGACTGCAAGTAGGACAGTGAAGGTGGCGAAGTACCTGAGGCCAGGGAAGGTGCCAAAATCGAGGGAGAAGAGGCAGTAGTAGAGGAAGCCCCCGAGGAGCTTCCTCCCCAAAAGTGGGCTTGCTGGCCCTGGGAGGGATCCAGGGAGGGCAGTGAGTACTTGTCTGCCGCGCTCAGGGTCGGCGATGGATAGGAAGACTGTGGTGTTGGTGGAATAAAGAGTTGGAGAGGCGAAACAGTTTCCCGTGAGAACGGGTGGTAGCTGATGGTAGCCGTGGTGAAGGCTTTGATAGAAAATGCCCCTAGGAGGGAAGGGGGTATACAGCGCAGCCGCCTTGGAGGCTGGGATCTCGTAGCGAAGGTTGGGACAGCTCAACGAGAGGGTGCAACAGGCTGCCAGATCATTTGAGTCAATGACATGAAGTCCAAGCGGATGACAGCGGGAAAGGAAAAACCAACAACAGCGGGAGAGGCACAAAGGGGGAAAATATAAAATAAAAATTAAAAGTTATGACGAACTATGGGGACGGGTGATGATAGTGGATAGGGCTGGATGCAATAATAGGGGTGGATTGGAAATTGGGAGAAGTGCAATACAATACATACCTCAGTTACTGGCTGTTGGGTAGTTGTTGGAAGGCGGAGGAGATGTTAGGTGGAGTGGTAGTGGAGGAGAAAAGATTTGTTGTGTGAGAATGGGCGCAGGTGTATATGATGCTGTTAAAGGGGAAACGGGGCAGCGGGCAAGGACGCAGTATGAATATGCGGGGAGTGCGTGAATAGGAACAATAAATGATACAGGTGGGAGGGAGGGGGTGTGGTGGCAGATAGATAAAGTAGAGGTGATAATTGTTGATGTTTGGTCCAAAGAGAGCAAGGACCGGCGATCACCACGTTTTTTAGATGTAGCCGAACACGCCTTTTAGTAAGGGATCTACCGAGAGGAAGCGACAACCCGAAGGAATGGTATCGAGACAGGAGCCGGTTTTGTAAACGACAAAAAAAGCTTCGCTATATCGAGCGTCAACCAAGAGCCAGGCAGCTGGGTAGAGTTGGAAACTTGGAATTGGGGGTCGTCCCAGGCTTTTTGATGGCTGGCGGAAATGGCTGGCTGGCTTCTCGCAGGATGGATGGATGCACCACCGAAGATATATACTAGCGTCGAGTCTGGGGTACGTGAAGAAAAAAGGGAAGGGAGAGGAGAGGAAGACGCAGGAGATAATAAAGACGAGAATCAAAAGCAGTGATGGGCATACAACCAAAACGTGTGGGCCTAGAAGGTGTGTGAGGGTTTTCCGAACCACAATTGAATCGCGGAAATGGCAAGCTCAGTGATGCTAGAATTTCCCCAGCTGGTTGCTTGCTTGCTTCTTGCTTGCTGCTCCTCCTACCTTACTCCTCAAAGATTGAAGATAAATGTCTTACTGTAGCTTGTGCGTGCGTGCGGGCTGGGACCGGGACTGGGGGGGGGGAGTGGTAATAGTGAAGTGAATCCTGCAGATATGGAGAGACAGGGGCGGACACTGGAATCTCTCAGGGGATTGAAAATCGGAGAGACCGGGGTGGGGAGGGGAGAGGGAGAGGAGTACAAAATGTTGCGCTATAGGGACGGCTTGGAATCTGACCCCCTTGCCACTCTTGCCTGTCTGCTGGTCTCGGTCTTGATTGACCCTTTGTGAGGTGAGACAATAAGGCCTGAATGGAGTATTGAGTTCACGGGTCGTGTTGGCGCGCCCGGGATGGGATGGATATATGTGATTGATTGAATTGACCTTTTGTATGGCAGTAGCCGAGCGTGCGACGACCTAATCGATATCTGAGTGTAACTATCCCAGCAGAGGATCAATTGAATGCCAGGCTATTCCCAACGGAGAGATCTGGGTAACCTGACTGGATGCGTCCCGTGCCAAATGTACTCGGAGGGATGAAGGATGATGGGGTTGGCGTGATAAGTGCAACTGAGGCGGGGGTGGGGAGGCAAGTTAAATCTGATCCCCCAGAAAGACTTATACGAGTAATGTATTCTATTATGCTACGATACAACATAAATTCAAAAACAGAAACCATTGATGCGCGAGAATTTTTTAAGTTAAAAAACGAAAAAAGAAAGGGTAAAAATAAGAAAGAGGGCGTGGAGGGAAGGTCCGGAAAAAAACCACCCTCCCCCTCGAAAAACCGAAAAAAGAAGAGAAGAAAAAGGAAAAAAGAGAAAACCTCGTGAGGGAAAGACAATACGGTAGGTCTTGCACAACCGAACAGACCGCGCCCACATCTTCACTCAAGTGCAGGCACATAACACATGGCAAGTACACTGTTACCAAATTCATTACCACTGCATGGTATGGATCTGGAAGAGATGGGACGAAACAAACAACCGGCTGGCCCTATGAAAATGGTTGATTGGAAAGGGAAAAACACACTCTATCGAGACCAAATCAGGACAATCCCTTCCAAGGTCCTAGGGTCGGTATGGAGAAGACGGAATGGGGGGCAAAAAGAAGGGAATACAATAGCTTCCCCCGAGGAAGAGGCAAAGCAATGTACTCGTAATGTCATCGATATTGCACTCGCACCGTATCAATACCATCCAAATTTGGATTCGAATACCGGTACCGGTAACTGAAATGGCAGAAAGGGGGAGAGAAAGCAGAGGGGGGGCGGGCGGGGGCAAAATGCTTTGCGGTCGGCTCCGTAGCGTTCGTGCAGAATTCGGAATATGCCCGTCAAATGCCAACCAGTATTTTGGGCCTGTATTGCCCCTAGAGACCTACCTTGCTTCTACAAAGTAGAGAAGCAGAAAATCTAGACCAATATTGAGGCCCAGTTGACCACCATATCTTTTCGGAAAAGTCGGATTGGAGCCTGGCCAGCCAACGAGAGGGCAGCAAGACCCCCAAATCGCCACACCTTAAGCAAATGCGAACGGGAACCGAGCAGACCCCCCCCTCGCGTTAATCCGACTTTTACGAAAATACACGGTTACTTCGATGCGAAGGGGCAAGGTGCTGGGAGAAATCCTTTGCAGGGAACGCTTGCGGTCGGCGTCCTTGGCTATGCGAGATTGGGTAAGGTCTCTCGAGCGATGGGTCTGGAATGGGGGGAATTAGGTTACCGGGACTCAATATGATTGGCGAGCCTACCCAGATGGTGGTGGGTGGCCACTGCTTGCGATGGCTGTATGAGAAACATTTCCAAAAATGCATGTCTCAGACATGGGTTCAATTTCTCTTAGACGAGCTCACAATAACGTGGAGTCTCTCCTTTCTCCGGAATTGTGCGTCGTACAAGAATTGGTGTAATTGCACCTTTTGGTCATCGCATGCAGTACCGGCACCGCGCAGCAGGAGGGAAAGAGGGTAAAGGAAGAGTGAGTGAGGGAGACTGAGGGACTGAGAGACTGAGAAAGCGAGTGAGCGAGAAAATGAAGCTTCGAAATTGAGAGTAGGAATGAGTTATGGTTGTGCTCATCGCCCGTCACCCAGCCAGCAATCCTACTGCTTCTCTTCCTCTTCCGCTCCTCAGCCCTCCTCGAAAGGAACAACACAAAGGTATCATACGAAAAAAAAAAAAAAAAAAAGTAGCTGCACAGTAGTACCAAAAAAAACTTGAATATAATATTAAGATAGATAACCAACGCCTCAAGGGGGCCGGAAGGAGAAAAAGATAAATTAGCCTCCATCTCGGTTAACCATATTCTGCTACCAGTAGTGTACAAGTATGAGTACGAGACAGGAAGAAGCTGTCTACTGTATTCACCTTATCCTGAACGCGTCCGTCAGCTCTCTTCAGTTTCGACAAGTAGCGAACAATTATAAAAAAAAAAATCCCTTTGTTTCTTCATTCCTTTATCTTTTCCTTTGTGCCCCGTGCCTCTTCTTAGTCCTGTGCTTTTTTGGCCTCCTTTCCAACCCAATGTAGCACAAAGCTTCTGCAGCTTGCATATCCTTAGAACAAAAGCAGTAAGGTGTCGAACCAACAACTGAGACATATTTGAACCCTCTAATTGGTGTCTCTGATTGCTTTTGTCCGTTTTCTTTTTCCCCCTTCAACTGAGACCCGAACCCATTGGCCAGGGAGCCGAATATTTGTTTCGCCTGGATTCTCCCGGTCTCCCCGGCCCTCAAATCGAGAACCCGCGAAAATTTCTGCGAGACCATGGAATGATACGCGCTGACCATGCCAGGGATCAAATACACTCACCACAGATTCGAATCCAGATCCTCCCCTCCTCAAATCTTTCCCCACCCCCCCCCTCAAGCCGCAGGTGGGTCTTTACCGTCAGGAAAACGGGTTTGGCTGCCACGCTGCTACCACGCGATGTCAGTGTCAAAAACTGTTGCCGGTACTGTGCTAAAGTTAAATGTGCCTCTCTAGGATGGGGATGACTTTCGGGTTGGAAATGGGAGAAAAAAAAGCAATAGTTGCCTGCAACGAGGAAGCCTATGAGGCAGGGCGAGAGACATTGCACGAAATTAGATGGTAAACCAAGTTTGGTAATACGGGTATCTCTGGGCAGTACAATTCAGACTACGACCAATGTAGGAAAAACTCTCAGACACCCAATAGCGGAACTTACCATTGAGCGAACGCTTATCCTAATCTCTTTGACATATCAAACGACTCGGGGGAAGCTTGAAGGAAAATCGCGCGAGTGAAATCGTCGATGCGAAATAAACAAATTTCCCACGACGGAAAAGCGACAGGTAACTATTTGGACAAAGTTCTCTAACAAACGGGTCAGAAACTTCTTTCGTTTCAGGATTCAAGTCAATTCTACCCTTTGATGCCAGCAACAACAATTGAAGGGGAAAGACAGAACAGCTTGCCACAAAAAAGCAAGATCCATACATTTCTTTCGATAGGTGCCCCACACTCGATTCGACCCGAACGGGAAGACGGACCAATGATAGTGCGGCAGTCGGGCGGTCGAAGACCGCTTGGCTGCAGATTATCTCCTTTTTCTTTTTTTCTCCCCAGCTTTTGCACAACCGAGTCGCCCCGACGGCGACAATGAAGCAACCCGCCGGCCATCTCTTCCAACGAGCTGACTGGATTGGATAATGGGATAAGGGTGGGTGTGTGTGAGAGGGTACGAGAACTCGTACAGAGAGGTGAGGGGGAATGTTGTGCAACGAAATAAGCAAACGAGTACGACTGCAGAAATCATATCCACGTGTATAATGTGGCATCGAACGGTAAAGGATGGTAACGGTGGGTACTCGAGTGACACACCTGAAGGGGAATCCGCATTCGAGCCATCTGCTGAGTTACGAGTACAGTTAATACAGGTATGCGGCTCCTAAGCGAGGGGAGAAATCAGAAAAGTGTGCTGATTTTCCTGATTCTTGTTCCGAGGAGGTTATAATTGCTCGGTGCTGACACAAAACCCACCCGCACACACACCTAAACCGCTTGAAAATTTTGATGAATCAGTACTTCCAGGCTATTGTTTATTATTACATCCCTTTTGTTATAGGTAGAGAGATACATACACAAGTTAGCCCATGTGACGGGAAAGACTGAACAAGAGTGCTGAATAGCAGTCTAGATCCTGTTTTAGGTTTTGGTTTTGTCGCTGGAATTGGATGAGAGAACAAACAAGCAGGTAAGGGAGCCACGCAAGTCATGTAAGATAATAACGACATCTAAGACATCGTCTTAGATATTTTACCAAAAGAGTGATGGCGGTGCCCTCCTTTTCCTTTTCCATGACGAACGGGAGCGAGCCTTTCAGCCTAGAACACTCCCACGATACCAGAAATTAGGTCATAGCACCAGTAGGACTGGAATGTCAATTGGAGAAATTTTGATAGCCGTCTACTGGATCAGTTGAAGGCGCTATTGTGGCAATGTCTAATGAAAGAACGGACGGTTGTATGGTGGGTGCAGTACTATTCGATTTTATCGAGCCCCCATCCCGAATACCTGGTGCAGGGAAAAAAGGCGAACGCCTCTTCACGGCTTTCGGTTGGCCTACAGCAAATACCAGGGAGAAAATACGCTTCGCGATACAACATGGCCCTTCCCTTCAGGCATCAACCATGCCCTCTACATGCACCGTAGGCACCGCGCACGTACTTATCTACGGGTGGCATGATACTGTGCCCCATACCAGGGTGTTACCAGAAAATGGAGAAAACAAAATAGCGATAATACCGTAATCTACATCATCCTCTCCCTCGGAATTCCGTAGTCTTGACATCCTACGCCGATGCTTGTCTCGTTAATCTCCAGATCATCATCGCCAGATGTCGAGAACCTATTCAAGCCACCAATCCCAACATTCCGGCTCGCAAACCCTTTTCCCGACTGTACCTGCCCCAACTAAGCTTCAAAGAACATCACCATCTTCTACTCGTACCCGAATTGCCTACCACATGCTTCCTACCGATATCGTATCGTCGATAAGTATCCCCCACGCCAAAGTTTGGAGCGACTGCATGGAGCCCGGAATCGTCTCGTGGCTTGAAGCGAACACTTTGGAGCGAACACTTTTCTGCACTCTAGGAATGCGGTTTCTCGGGTAGAAAATCACCCACCTCCTTCCACGAGTTTTGTGGTACAGAATCGCGGCTGATCCACGTGCTTAAACCTTCCGATTTTGAGGGGCGTACGTGACCCCGTATGTCTCTGGGTGTCTCTCCAGTTGAATCTAGAGTTAAATATCAGCAGCCTTAGACCCACTTTCTCGTCCACGAATGGATGAATGTTGATATCGTGCTTGCGATTATACTGACACGACCATGCGAAGCAATGCAGCTGAGTCTTTACATGTTTTAGTTGATCACAAACCGCTACAGATATTACTCTCTAAAGGCATGTCTAATATGCGAACTGTTTGTTACTGCACAGCCCTTTGGTGCGTATCGTGCTCTACCGTGGCCAGGAGCAACAACTTACTGCTTGATCGTAAGGTTTGGTATCATACGAGCAACTCAGTCCACGCACCTTCGCACCCTCGGCGCTTCCAACCTAAATTTTAATACCCTTTCGTAATGCACCGTCAGTCAACAGCTAACCGTCTATAACTATGTCTAAAGAAATTATTTCCCCACACTTCTCAAGTGGGACCTCCAACACTCGTTTTCGTTCGCATACTCTCCATATAACTCCTCATCTGACTAACCACCTGATTGTTCGGATTTCTACTGCTAGCCTATTATCTTATCCTTCGTCTATTTGACTACTGATGGCAATCTCCAACTAAACGGGCCCCGGAAGTGAGCAAATACCGCTCGTTCGTAGGGCAATTTTTGGGTTCGCATCCAAGACCGCTCTGACAGCCGCACATGCCCCGACAGGGTGCAGAACCACCAGCCCTCTGATTTCGTGTCAAACTAGAGGAGAGACCTCTGAGGAGACTATTGGGTGATCAGTGTGCCTATTCAAGAGACCAATCCCCTGCAACCCAGTGTTGGGCAGCCTCCTTCTCACAATGCTCGAGGAGACAACGGCCACTACTGTACGAGTATGGGTGCCAGGGGGGGGGTATATGGCATGCATGCTTGTTGTTCGGATAACCCCGCAGTCCAAGCAGAGCTCCCCGTTTGCCGATAACCACCACATATATATTAGTTTTTCGAGACATTTGCTCGGGCCTTCAATTGATATATCATCGCTTTGATGGACAAATTGCTACGGTAGCGACCAGATATGCATCGCTTTGCTAGCATCAGTAGATATGGATTGAGGTTATCGGCTCTGGTTCCCCAAGAGGTGCCCATACAGGGTTCTAAGTTGCTTGTGACCGGAGTTAAAAGCGAAATCTCTTCAATTGATGCTTGAGCGGCCCGCAATAGTTCTTGATTGAACAGATTGGCGTCGAGCCCTTTAAAGATTTGCCACACAACAACCATGGGCCCTGCCGCTGCCTTCGCTGACTGGCGCTTTACTTGTGTCTTCTATGGATCAGTGCGGTGCGCCAACCGAAGAACAAGAGTTTCGCAATGTGATCGCAATCGCTCTGATACTGGAAGGTATGATACAAAGTGCAAACCCTATTATGTTATCGTACCCTAGAGCATAAAGAGGGAAACCAGGTACTATGAACCCCAAAGCATTCAGTTCACTGAACCAACAAACTTCAGTCCGAAATCTCAGTGGTAGTTTATACATTTTCTCCGACAGAAGGCAAGATTGTATCTGAACTGTATCTGAATACCGGGCTGTTGTGTTTCCTTTTCTTCCTTTTTTTTCACCCGAGCGAAGAACCCAGGTTCCCTTTGATAGCACATCCCCGCCGTTCTGTTTAGGCGCTGGAGGTTCCAATTTGTCCTGCGATGAAGACCTTTCCACCATTGGATCTGAGACGTCGCGGGGTCGAAATCATCTAAGACACAGCCAACCAGGTCCATCTTGAAGGCAGGGAAAACTTTGGTCCGCACCACACTACTTTTTTTTTTTCCCTTTCAGCCGCTGACCCAGAGTCGTCGTCCAAAAGCGCCGTCCGCCCTCCCGAGGCTATGCCCGGCCCTATTTGGACGTCAATGACTTTCGGCCCCACAAAAGGCGGTGCAACTGGGTCGAGATCCGAACGATTTTCTTTCTTTTTCTGGTATCCGATAGGCTATGAAAATAGATCGGTGCCGAGCGACCAACTCGCTCGAGACGGTTTCTGGAGAGCAAACGACTGATCGCAATTCATTACTCGAGTACTGTACCGTACTGTACCGACAATGGTTCGATGGGAAGATGTCGGTAGACTGCACATCTCTAAAGATATTTTTAGTAGCAAATGCTTCCCTTGAATGCAATAAGACTCCAGACAGGTACCGAATGGAACGTGAATACCGGTACATTAGATCTCCGCTCACATCTTATCCGTCACTGCACCGTAGGCGAACGCTGGCACCTGAGGTATGGTGAAGGCCGCAAACCTTTTTCGAGCTGATTGATTTTAGCAAGAGAAACACAACCTGTGCATGCGGTCCCCCATTTGGAACAGCAAAATTTTCACCCTTCCCGGCCTTACCAACCACATTTTCTAAGACATGGACCGGTAGAACAATTCCGCAGCTCCCCAACCGCAACAACAGCAATAACACAACAATTGCAACAACCAAAGTACGCACCTAACTCGCACTGTGATGGCAGCAACAAAGGAAGGAACAATAAGTTAGGTCTGGGCAGGCCCAGATAGTAACTTGGGAACTACAAGAGTGGGCGGCAGCTTCGCATGGTCTTGCAAGAGGGGCGAAAAAACAAAAACGACCAGAGAGTGTGTGAAAAATGTGCCAGCTGGCTCGGTTTTGCGGTGTGAATGACGATGTCTTTTTTCGCTTTTGGGAGACCTTGGAATGGGAGGTTTTTTTTTCCCCTTCGTTTTGGAGGGCGATGAGATAGGGCATCATAGCAGAAACGACCGGTCTGCCCTCCGTAGAGTCTCCTGATCTGACAGACATCAGTCGGAAATCTTGGTTCGCCGTCCACAATAGAGGGTCCTGACCAGTGAAGCGAGAAAACTACCCCCTTAGGGGCCAACCGAGAAAATCACGAGATGGTTACATTCGCACAGTATCATGCCAGCCAGCCAGCAAGACCGACAGCCCTGGCTGACTTGACCGATCAATACTCAAGTCGCCGAATTGAATTCGCCCTTTTTTTGTGGTGACGCACCAAAAGAGGCGCGACTTGAATCCGGCAACATGAGTGCCGGTATCATACTCGCAGACCACGGCATGATTCTAGTAGGTCGATTATCCACCACCCATCGCCTAAACACAGTAAGAGTATGGTACGGTAAAAGTTTAATATCACTACCTTGTACCACAACTGCCTAAACCCGACAAGAAAAACTTGACGAAAACCCCTTTTTTTTTTTGCTGCTCAGTAAGGGACGTCTGAGTGCCCCCGAGCAAACAAGCGGAGGCGTGAAATTTGTGAGAGACCCGGTCTACCGTGTTCAGGCATTTGCCAGAAAAAAAATGAGGCTCTATGAAGATTTTTATCCTCTTTCATTCCCCTTTTACCGCAATGGATATTCCGGCCGGAGTGGCAAATTCCTTTTCGGCAGGCCTCTTGTGGGAACTCGCGGTTAGGGGCTTTCACGATCATGAAATATCCCTCGCAATTTGTATTTTTATTATTATTATTTTCCCTTGCAACCCCCACGGATATGCAGGAAGAAAGAAACCCCGCGCAAAGGGGGGTGGGTGTTGTTGACACCGCGCGGTATGCAGGCGAGCAAAGAAGGAAAACCCAACGACTGGCCACTATCATTTTTGCACTTCCCGGCATCTTCCATCCCTCTTCTACTTTCGCTTCCGCTTCCACTGCTTCTTTTGCTTCGTTAGATTTGGTAATGGGATTTTTACCGTACTACCGTACGGTACAGTACTCCCGCACATTCCACCTACCAACCCCCGTGCTTACGTTCCCAAATTGTGCTGGCCAAGCTCGCCGGCCCGTTAATTAACACTTGTACTAGTACTCGTACGAGTACTCATGTCCTCGATATGAGTTCCCGTGCGTGGTCGATTGCTGGTGTTGGTGGACGGGATCATAGGGATGATGGTGAAGAGGGGTGTGCTGTAATTCACAAGGGCACTCAATATAACCTCGGATCTTTGATACTTGAACACCTTTCTCATTCCTCTTCGGCAGATTAACAATTTTGTGTATTGCGTCTGGATAGCTTCAACCCGGCTGTACGATTTTGGATAAGTTGCGCCAATCCCTAGATTTTCCCGGGAAAGGGTTGGGGAATATTATTATAATCGCAATCTTAATTAAATTTTACAATAATATTACTTGCAGCCGTGATACCGTGCTGTGTTGCGGTACACAGGTACCACGGTAGATTCCGCAAAGCACATTACCCAAAAGTCCTGGCAGTGGGAGAGAAGAGACAAGAGAAAAGTCCGGGACAAAGCCGAAACCCGCCTCGCCTTCGATTCCTCTCTGAACCAACCAATTGTCCCGACACCGAGCTCCGAATAAGGGGGAACGAGAGCTCTGTTCCGGACGGCTTGTCCCAAAATTGTTTCGTGTCGATTCGACCCGACTCGACTTTCTGTATGAAGGAAGAGAAGCCTTTCCTCTCCTCTCCTTTCTTTCCTTTTTCTTTTATTTTCTCCCTCTGCACGTGTGTCAACGGCACTGCATAAATTATTCTCCAATCCCCGTGCTTATCCTTATTCTACCTCTTCCGGATGGCGGATTGTGCTGGTAGATCACCACCATGAATGAATGAATGACGGCCCTGCACAGCACCCGTTGTGTAGCACGCCGGTTGACCCCATAACCGCTAACCGGACTGAGTCCAGTTGCAGAATCTTCCAGTCAAGGCGAGCTCCTCAACGCGCGGTGAACGTCCCGCTCAATTGTGGTTTTTTTTCTTCTGTTGTTGTTATTATTGTGTGCAGTATACTCGAGTATGATATACGCGCGGTGGGCTAGTGCGTCTCGTCATGTCTCTAGGGTATGAAGAAAGAGCAGAGCGTTCGGGGGGAGGGTTATCATGCTCGAATGCGGTTACATCGGTTGCAGGGGTGGGTTAGAGGAAAAGACTGAGAGGGTTTCGATAGCGTGCCATCGCCAAGGACGTAATATAACTATGGTCGACTGCCATATGACCTCTCGCACGTACCGTACTCGTACAGGGCGATGCAGTGTTGCGCTTGTACTCTTTGGGTAATTGCGATATTGAGGGCAGTTTGTATCGGGACATGATTCTTGGAGGAGGTGTGTGGGAAACATCCTGGCTCAAGTTTGCTATTGACGATTGCCGGCGTCTCATTTGTACGAGTACGGCGCAGGGTATCATATGGTATCGAGGGTAAGTCGGTTGAACTCCTCTGGTTGGTCCAATTGCCTCCCAACATTGGGTACATAGGGTCTGCTTTACCAGCTTCGCTGAGCAGGCCCCTTGGAGCAAATCTCCATCCTTTTGTTAGCGGTGTACCAATCTCCTCTTATCTTATCAACCAATGCCAAGATATATCATGGTTGATGAACAGGTCAGGATTTTAGGGTTAATATATTTTTAATAATTTATTTTGTGTCCATGGTGTGATTTGTGTTGTAAGTGCCGGTAGTTTTTGTCGGATTCGTATTTGCAGAAAGAATTGTTACCGTAACTTTTCTAAGCTCTCACCATATCAGCGAAATAATTTTATCATAGTAATATTATTATGATAATTATGATACTTTGATAATATTATAATACAATGGAACCAATTCATATTGGGTCTTTCATTAGTTTTGATATTTCTTGGCATTGGCCGATCAGATAAGAGCGATTGATACACCGCTAACAAGGGGGGGAGATTTGCTCCCAAGAAATGCTCAGCGAAGCTGGTAAAGCAGACCCTAGCTGGCCTACCGTAGGTTGTTCCCGACCACCCGGGACGAGATTCTCTCTAGCCAGGGTTCCACAACCCTTTTCCCTTCACCAAAAATTGACGTAGGGCTAGTATTAATATCATAGCAGGGAAATCATACACATATAGCAATTTCGACGAATGGGTCAAAGTTCCACAGACTTATGCTCACACCCCAAGTTCCCAATGAACGGACTCAAGTCCTAGTGCACGTCCCGGTATCTGTTCTAAAAGCAGCGCTGTACTGTCCTTCCTGCGATGTGCGGCCTGCAGTGAGGTACGCAAATGTTTCCAATCCACACTTCGACTCAACCGTTTCTCATGTCGTTTCGCAACAACGAAGGAAGCCATTCATCACCCACCAAAACAATTCACCTTCCATAACATCTTGGGCACGGGTTTCTTCTGTTTCTTTTTTCCCGCAGAATATCCACGACTCAATGTGCAGACCTCTCTGCCCGACAATTCGTAAAGTATGATACCGTATCTTTATATCTTGGCGCCAAGATTGTCGTACTCAGGTGTGAGTTGCAACACCTTGGCGACAAGGCATCTCAAACTTTATCATACGAATTGTCTGGACGCACACCCCCAACCAATACGGTATTCCACGAAATGTACCGGCGTCATACCCATACCGGCACTTCACATCAAACAACCCTACTTCACCCGCAAGCGCTCCCAAACCATTCCAACTCTCGGTGAGAGCACGAGTGATTAGAGCACTTTGTGCGATATGGTTTTGGTGCCTGGTATCCGCGGCAGTGGCGGACGCCGGAACAACCCGCTGGGTTGACCTACCGTACCGTACGATAGGGTGTCGGTATGATACTGTACCACGACCCAGTGATATCAAGATGTCAGGCAAGCAAGAGACCCACGGAAACCAATCGGCATACCGCGTCATGCATCAACACCTTACTCGAGCACAAGTACAACCCAAAAGGGAAAACCAGTGCATACAGCGTCCATCAACCAATCCAAACCCTCCCACCAGCTATCCAGTATGAGCCTGTGATCTCTTGTCATACATACACACATACATCTACAAGTGCGTGCCGTACCGTAACACACACACATGCTATGAAGAACAGGCAAGCCGGGCCGGTCCGATTTCCCATCCAAAATAAACACCACCGATAAAGCGCAGTCGGTATTTCCAGTACCGATTATCCGACTGGATGTTCTTTCCCAGTTCAGGTCTTCTGCGCAATACCGTACGGTAGATGCGCACCCACCGCTACCTTTCTCACCGAATACAAACTCGATATTAAGGGCATTAGGACCCCGGGTCGGGGAAAAACGTTTGTGCAAAATCTCTCGGGTTTTCGGACTTGCTTGGGTGTGCGCTGTCTCTCTTGTCAGCGTGGTCTTTTTGACTTCTTATAATCAATCATCCGATGTAGTTTGGATTCCGGGTAGAGCGTCGTTGCAAAGTTGCTTCTCCTCTTTCTCCCGAGGAGGGGGGGACTCGGAAGTGTATGCGAGTTAGGAATTCGTGAGTACTGTGCTTTTCCGTGGTCTGACGTGAGCAAGATAAAGATCGGAGGGAAGGAAGGAAGGAAACAGTGTAGAAATTGAAATTATTTCTCTCTCTCTACAGTAAATGGGAAGATTGATGTATGATACAAGTGCATCTACTGATACTACTTTTTATATATACCAGTATGATATGGCGGGGCGAAGGGGATACTAGGCTAGCGAGAGGCTCTTTGGAAGGCTAGAAGGTGAGGTTTGTACCTACCTTTTTCCTCTCGGGTACGGTATGTAATAGAATTGTTGTGTTTGTTATGTTGCGCGAAGATGGGGAGGGGGCAGGGGTCCCGGGAGATTGAGTGAGCGAGTGACCGGGGACTGCGAAGGAGGGAAGTGGGATGATGTTGCCGGTAAACGGATTAAATTTTATGAGGTCGCATCGTGTTTAGATGGGGAGGCGATGGCGATAGTTAGTTTTCCGTCACGCTTCTCCCAAGATACATAAATTTACAAGCATTTGATACAGCAGGGGGTCTGTCGATGACTGGTGTCTCGTTCGCATATCATGTCGAGGGGAAATGCTTCCACTAGTCACAAGTTTCTTGAACACTGCCCTAATATTTCCTTTCTCAAAAAACAATTCATCGAGTTTGTTGGTGTTGCCCACTGAAAGTCGCGAAAACAAGCACTCTAAACGGAAGTCAGCGACCCTGGACAGAATGCCAGTATGGAGCAACCCAATTTACTCGGGTGCGTCCATAAAAATCGGAAAATATAACCCTTGTCCCCATATAGATTTGTATGGGATCAGCGGAAACAGTTTTCCGACTTTTACTGACACACCACGGGTACCTACCTGAACCTCCTATACTTGTACAAGTTCCGCGGTTTTGGTGCCGTACACCGCCTGCCTACGGCCCGGCTTACCATCAGACAACCTATGATACCAGGCAAAACTGAATTTGCACTTTTGGGTTGTAAATTTAGTCTCCTGTGTGATGTCTTGGCATGAATGTCTTGAGAGTGATTTTCCGTGAAACAAGCAAATATTGTTTCCATCCCTCTCCCCCATGGTTCATTCTTTCTTCAACGCGCGGGGTGCCATAGGGAAACGCCGGAAAAGCAATTTTCTATTGATTCACTTTTTTTCTTTTTTTCCATCCATCCCTTTTGCTTTTTCTTTTCCTTTTTCCTTTTTTTTTTTATTGCTCTCCCCCTTCAACAAATTTTTTTTTTTTCCAGGGAGGTTGGAGAAACGTGGGATTTTCTGAGGGAGGCTTTGCAAATCACTTAGCGCAAAACGTGAGCACCACGTTGGACCGTGCGTTTTTAAAACCGTGCTTGCGCTCGTACAGTACAGCACAGCAGATAATACCGTAGATGGTAGTTGGTGATGGTACGGTGCTGTTACACTCTGTTTTTTAGTTGTTGTTGTTTTTTCCCCCTTCCCTGCTGGCACGCTTCTGCCGTGATTGGGGTATCATAATGAGGTAGATGGATACATGCGATGAAGGGAGAAGGCGAAAGGGGAAAAATGGAAGGAAAAAGGAACGTAAGAACAACAAAATAATCATCATTATCATGAAGATAACAGATGAGCTAGGCTAGCATCTTATTATTGGTCACCCCCCTTTTTTTTTCTGCCTCTCTTTTTCGCTTGTCAGCGTCCGGTATCGTGCGAATAACCTCTCGTCACGAGGGCAAAAAAGCACAAACCATCCGCGGTTCCCAAACCATACCATTTTCTATCACAGGCAAATTTCCCCTCCCCCCCTTTTTTCCAAGTTCCAACTTTTCGATTCTCCCTCCCATCTGTTCACCAAGCAAGTTAGTCTAGGGTTGACGATCTAGCCCGTCCATTTCGTTCTGCGCGCAAGGTCTCAGCCCTGCCAGAAGGAAATTTCAGTTCAAGAAACGGTATATCGTGCTGGGCAAAGTTATCGGCGGCATGCGAAAAAGAGAGAAAGAAGGGGGGGGGACAAGGAATAAAAATTTTGTTACTTTCGAAGCACTGAATTCCTTCCCCCCCCCTCCCTACCCCGATATAAGCGAGGTCCCAAAAACGGAAATCTAAGACAACCCAGCATGCAAATCCTCCCTGTCTAATTGGGCCCTGCACGCCCAACACCACGGATCACTCGAGGAACAGCTGAAGCCCCTCCCTCTCCCGCAGCCAGAAACTCGTCGGCCGAGAGTGGAAAGGGGAGTTATTGGGAAAACTTTGCCAAGCCAGGGCTGAAGATGACCACGGCTTATGATGGGGTTTTTGTTAATAATAGAATAGTAATCTCTATTTGAATGCGGTAGAGGGACAGCACAAGCAATTCGGCGGTGCTCCCATCGCGGGACGAGATCTGTTGGCTGAAGTGGATGTGGGAGTTTTGTGGTAGCTGGCTTTTGGGGAAGGAGTACTCGAGTAGGCTATTCGCTCGAGTGCTCTTGGATCTTCTCTTGGACCTTTTAAGCCTCCACGTATGATACCTTGGTTTTATTTTCCTTTTGCTTGTTCGATTGCCAGCGCGGCCGAGTTGAAGTTGGACGCTTTGTATGGGAATTGCCACCCTAGGTGTCTAACTCCAATTCGGTGAATACATTAGACTGGGAAAAGAAAAAGAGTTTGTTGGGGCAGTGTCTTGGTTTGGTGTTGTGCGAGTAGCGTAGGACGATACTTGAATGCGCTAGTGTGAGCAGGTAAAATGCGTGAGCTGATTTCCCTATTTTTATTTTTTTCCGAACTGTGTGCTCTCTGGGAATTGGTTGCTGGCGTTAGCGCGGGGCACGACCCCACAGCGTTATGACCGTGAGGTAAGGGGTGGTTTTTCCATCCGTTGTCTGTCCCCTCGTCTTGGTATATTTGGAGCCATGAGGGATCACTCGAAGGGTTCTAGCGGCGCTTGGCTGGACACCGTTTGTTATGCGTTGGGTTGGTGGGTTATGCGACACGATACGATACGATACGATATGATGCCGAAGTGGCGGCCGATTCGGGAGTTTGGTTTCCATCCTGTTTGAGTTTGGGCCGGTGTTGAGATCGATCATCGTATCATAACTAAGATGGCTCCTATCTTGGGGATTTAGACTGCGGGACTAACTCGTCTCCGAGGAATGGGGGTTGGGGCTGCGGTCCAACGCTTGATCAGCACGGGCAGCGTCCATGAAGGCACGCGTCATGTATCCTCACTCGTGAATATGCTAAACATTCGATATCGTTCTGGTGCCGGTGTTGCGCACGATCTGGTGGGCAGGTCGCTCTGTTGAGGTTCGGTGCGGGTGGTCTGTTCATCGCTCTCACTCCCCAACTGGGTGTTCCCAAAGTTACTCATCGGATCTCTTTGCGCTCCCCTTACTGCGCACTTCGCACCCCCGCGGATCGTTTGTGCCATGTATCCCATAGGTTTGGAGGGACGATTCCGACCAATGCTCTTTCAGCGAGCTTGTAGCTTGTCCGGTGCCGTAATGCTTAGGGTCTGTTCTTGTAACGGGCTCTCGCATATCGATCCGAGGCCGTTATGGCGCGCAGTTGTGGTGTGCGCTTTGACTGGGTATGGGTTTCGGGGTGGAGAGGGCTGCGGTCGGGCGTGATTTCCGCAGTATAGCTCGTTTAATTTAGCCTGGGTAGGAGTGGGGTTATCTTTAAGTTTCTGCCTAGTTGCAGTGATGACCCTTTGAGTCTGTAGTGTAGGGCACATCACATGGTGTCACTCGATAGGCAGTTTGTATTTCAAGTTTCGAAGTTATGTTCGCGTTATTGCCGGGCGCCAGGAGTGTTTGGCGGTTAGCAGGGAAACCGATGTGGAGTGATATAAGCTGCCGTCTTTGTGGTATTATGTGGTCGTATTGCGGTGCGGGGGTATCAGCGCCTCTTTGGCGCTCTTGCCGCCGCGCCATCATCCTTCTTGGCCTGCTGTTCGCTAGCGGTATTTTGTTTGCTCTCCGGTACTTGACATCACGTATTTTATTTTTAGACCTGCTCTAACCACCCAGCATTGCAAAACCTTGACTGAAAAGATCTCTATTGACTGCCTACGGGTATCTCCACTCTCATGCCTCGTTTATCTCGTTGGCCTGCTACATACCCACTATTGGTTTCTCGGAAACTCCCTCTTTCATTACCCTGACCACTTGAGTGCCTCGGAGCCCCTGATTCCCCCAAGCCCCTGTCTTCGGTATCAGGCTCGGCTCGAGATCAAATATATCCCGCAAACATCGGATGCCCGGTTCATTCCGGAGGGGCAGCCTGATATCAGGACAGCTTCAACCCCAACTGTTTGATAGGAGGTTTCAACGAGCCTCTATGCTAATCGTGGTCTAAACTTGGATACGGCGTCATACAGGTAGACAAGCCTTTGGTCTTCGGACCAGTTGCCGAGCCGGCGCAGCAATCTTCCCTGTATCTGCTCGAAGCGGATTAATGACTCCACAGGACCGGGGGGTGAGCAGGGATGGAGACAAGGCAATGCGTTCACAGCGTATCACTCGGATAGATAGATGAGAGATCTGTGTGCAGCAGTGGTCGGCGGCACATGGCCGGTACCGCGGGTCAGTCCCAGGGCTCCGGGGGAGGGGGGGGGGGGCTCCTGGAAACGCACGTGAAAACAATTTTAGATTTATGTGTTCTGGGGGGTCGGGCCTCTGGGGAGGTGGTTCGAGCCGCGGAAGGTGAGCTATGCGACTGATGACAGTTGTCGTTCGGTGTGAAATACCATTCTACACTTGCCGTACCTAGAGTGCGGTGGGGAAACTAATCGAATTTTTTCCCCTCGCTTTATTTTAGACTTTTTTTTCTCGTGTGCAACGGTGGCATTGCACTACGTGCCGTATCGAAGAGTGGGGAGTGGGGAGTCCCTGAACTTGTGGTTTTCTGTGCAACATTGGGGGAAGGCATTACACCAGACAATGCGAGTGTCGGGCCATGGGAAGGGGTCTAAGGATCTGCACGAACTTTGTCTTTGTTTGACTCCATGATTTATGCGAAGTCAGATTTGATCCCTGGATGCCGTCCTAGGGGTTTCCCATGGGTTTTGGTTTGGGGATGTCCGATTTATTTTCGGCTGGCAGGTGTCCTGTCAAACTCTGTATTTTTTTCCTGGCCTTGGAAAATTCAGCTTACTTTCGATTACCTTGGTTTTTCGGTCGCACTTTGCATGAAGGTGTAACTGATGACTGCGATGAAAAATCGAGATACGTTCCGATGCGCCTGCCTACTTTTGTTGTTTCATTGGTCTAGACATGTGCTGATACCGACTGGTTTATGCGCCCTGTACTGTACGGTACGGTGTTAGGGGGGGGGGGGGGAAAAAGAGATCCTCCAAATCCTCTACTAAACGAGAGGTCACATCAAAAATTGGAAACCGAAGGTGTTTCTGGGGCAGCAGTGACCGGGAGCAGCTACCGAGTGCGATATCCCAAGAGCAACAATGTCGGGATCGTATGTAACCCGATTTTATAAGAGTTCGTTCCGATGGAGAGAATTCCCTCAACTGGAACATCGTATTTTTTTTTTTTTTCAAGACAACACGATAGTTCGGTCAGATAATCCTTACATCGCGCCCCTCCATTTCCGATTTTTAACGGCCCCTCCTGGTGGAGACCGAGGTGTTTGAACCGGCCTTGCCTTTCGCCCGATGGGCCTTCCACATGTCCCGAAAAAATCGGCAATATCACTGGGCCCGATGTCAAAGCGCGCCCAATGAATCTAATCTGACGGATATGTCCGGAACCCCACTTGGCATGTGGGCGCATCGTAAGCCTCTGTGCCTTACCAGTACCGGTATCTTGGTGGTGGCGAAAGATTGCGCCCGCAAACGGGAGGCGCATGATGGGGGAAAAAAGCCAAGTTTGACATTTTTTTTTTGGGCGGATAAAGTAACCGATTGAATTGCTCCCCGAAAAAGATGGCCAAGATTACTCCGGATTGATAGATATACCTCATTACAGTATCATCATTATCGCCAATCCACCTCCTTCGACGCTCGTGTTTGCATCTGTTTATGATTGTCCCGGTATCAAGTTATCGGTAGTCCATCGGTCGAAAAGTACCACAGTTACGCCGGGGATCACTCGGCGATAGGGTAAGTCCGGTTTTTCTTTCTTCGTCTCTTTGATTTTACTCGGTCCGGCTGTCCAATTTCCTGGCGGCTTCTATTTTTTTCTTCTTCCTTTTCCTTCGTAGGAAGGAGGAGGGAGATCACGGCTAAACTGTAGCCGTAAGCGTCTCGGGGAGACCATTCTTTGCTGTTTTGTGGGATCCATCGGGCGTTCCCGATATCGTGGGGTATTGCTGGTGAGTGATTGGTGGTGATGCTGAGGGGTTTTCTGGGAGTTGTGGGATCTGTGAAGGGGGAGCTGGGGGAGGGGTTAATGAGCGCTGGGATTGTGGGGTGCAAGGTGTATGGAATTTTGGGGAACTTTAGCGGTAGGTGACTTGGTGTCATTGCACGCGATATCACTCGGTCCTTTTGTCAGAGCGTGCGTGGAGAGAACGGACGGGGAACCTTGGCTATCTACTGGGCAGACGTTGGTGGGTTCTCATAGGCGGTTAAGAGAGAGAGGGGTAGGGAGGAATGCTAGGCTCAATGGAAACAAGGTGAAGAATGCTAAAAGGTAAGAAGGATACTGGATAGCACGAGACTAGAGATGATGGGAAAGAGCATAGCATAGTTGATACAAGGATAGTCGTGAATTTGAAGGGATAGTGGATGTCGGATGGGAAAGAGTCAAGAGAAAATTAATCTAATGACGAAGGGAGCATTGGAGAAAAGACTAGTGATAAAGGGCATATGTGACGAAGAGGAGTGGTCTGTGCGGTGGTTCCTGTAACCACTAAACTCAACAGCATCCCTCTCAGAGAGCCCTTAGTCGCAGGGCTATGGAAGTAATTCAACCAACCTTCTTAGATAGATGCCTTTTAGTTCTACCTGTTCAGTACCTACTACACATTACGTTTTTGGGGGCGTCTTGGGCTTTCATGTATCGTATTTTACACACTGTAGTCTTCATAAGAGTTGCTATACAGTATCATCTAGACACGGAAAAGTGCCGGGACGGGGGAAGCGACCACGTCTTCAAGACCCCTAACAGCTCGAACAAGAGAACACTGTATAGCAGGTTACAAGCCTCACCTCTAAGTAGCGCATCAGTTTGCTTAACTGGAGTTTTAAACCTCCCCCGCTAGAATTGGAAGTTCAAGCGTCTCGGGAAATGATAATGTCCAGGGCGAAGTGTTAAGCTGTACCATTACAAAGGGTGAGCGGGGGAATTACCTAAGAGCGTGCCATCGCAGTAATGATCTAAGCAACGGGGTCAGAACACTGTACTACCCCCGGAACTCTGTACGGACCTTTAGTCCTATCAGAGCTTCAGATATATTAGGGATGGAGAATAACATAGGACTCCTTCGAGCTAAAGCCCGAGTACCTTTCTATTGCTATCAGATGTTCCGAGATGGCGAGAGGGAGGGAGTGCGTCTGGCCATTTTTGTTACAGGACCGCTGGAACTTAGATCGTCTTGAGCTACAAGTATAGTGTTCTATATCCCTAGAGCTGCCTCATCTGGTGTGGCCAAGCCCCTTTTCGTTATTAACGGCAAACTACCGAGTCCCCTTTATCCGAAGTGGCGATTTTCGAGCGCCCAGCGTGGGGTTCCTATCGTTCGAGTTTCCACGGTCCAGATAGGAAATGCTGCGTACATGGTACTGTACAAGTACTAGTGCGAAGACGTATGATACATCCAAATACGTATGCTCCCCGACGGGTGTGGCGGAAGCTCCGCGAGCGGACGACACCTGGTGACCGCGGGGACATCCGTTGTGTCGTTGGAGATATCATAGCGGGGGGTGTGATAGCTGAGGTGTAATACCGCACGATTTGGTCAAACTGGAAGCGGCGGTAGAGCGGTGGGATAAAGTGTGGCTCAATGGGCGGGTGCGAGCACGATAAGCTCTCTTCAGGATGCTCTTTCCCCCGAAGGAGCAAAATCGTTGGTGGGAAATAGCGCCCTGTGGCAAGCCATCGTCAAAATCTAACTTCTAGGGGCAAATTCCTAGCGAGTCCACGGTGTCTGCTCTACTGCTCTAGCTTCATTTCTGAGCTGCTCGACTGGCAGTATATTGGATTAGTCATCGACCAGAGAAGTGAGCAGACATTCGAGCACAGCCACGCCCATAAGTTCAAGTTTCCTGTGATACCCTTGCGCCTCGAGAACAATTCCTATTAACAGCAACAGAACAACAGTAAGAACCTTTTACTAGTAGATAACTGCTATGTTGGCTTTTTCAGCATGTAGTATGATAGCCAGCATAGCCTACCTGCTACGTATAAGTGCGGTTCCCACTAGATTTTGCTACGGGTAACTCAGGGAGTACGTAACGCTGTACGGAGGGAAAGCCGACTTTTGGGGACGTGGGATAATAAGTGGAATCTCGCATTACTTACTTAATCAGTAAGATGCTTAAGTAAAGGGGGGTACTATAGTTTGGTCGTGGCTTGGGTTGAGCATTTTTTCCTCTCAAATACGAGTATGATACGAGCACCATCCGCACACAGCGTCGATTTGAAGGTTATATTTTCGGGATAGCCGAGGTTTTCGGTCGTACTAATTACCTGTTGAGGGCCCCTACTTACTCCTGGGTGGTTGTATCTATGTTCTGGGTGGTACCGATATGGTAGATTTGAGGGATATGCCTCGCATTCTGCACCTGGATAAAGTAGTTGGTATCTTTATCGATCATGAAGTATTTCCAGAGGGGGACTTTTTTTATGCGCTCATCTCAGCGATCGGCGTGTACGTCAGTTTGTTCTCTGGAATGTCTTTGCCGGCTATGTTCGAAGGGGAATTGGGCGAAGCCTAGGGAGAGAACTCAACACCATCAATAGAGCTCGGCTTCGCATTGTTATCAATCGTATCCGGGGGTATTCTCGAGCGAGGCGGCACAACCACGTAGGAAAGAGACCCTTCCCGGAGCTCGCACATGCCATATCGTGCGGCGTTTTGGCAAATTGTTTGTTTTCTAAATTTCCACTCCTCCACGAGCAGGGTTACGACGGTTAACATCCTTATCTTAAAATCCGCCCATCGTATCAGGCACGCCAGCTAGGGCCAGACCCGATCCATCGTTTTGAGGAAGACCGTGCAGTATGCAGTGCTACTCGCGGGATTAAGGACGCGCGTGTTTGCTCGGGATCACGCCCGCCTCACCACGTCATGAACGTCATCCATCGTGAATCGTGAAATGTTTGCCCGTAAAACCTGAAAAGCATGTGATATTGGAAAGAGTATAAACCCCCCCCTCGCCCCAAAATCCAGAGAAGCTTTCGTATTGGGTTGTGATCTGCCTACCCGCCTATTGTTTGAAGATGTGGGGCCGGTGCAGCCGGCTGGCTGGCCGCGTGGCTGTTTGCCATCTGGGCTCAATCCCGGAACTGCGTGGTGCTACGTTTGTAGGAGATTTTGTTGGATACAGCGTAGTACGTAGCTGGAAATTCTTTGGGGCTGTGGAGGCCCAGGCGATAGAATTGATCACAAATATAACACTTTTTCTTTTTGCAAGGAGGATGAGGTTGAAATGCCGTTATGTCGAATCATTTCTCAAAGCCTGTGGGCCCTGCTGAACCTGGGGCTTGGGGGAATTAACGTATATCTCATCTGAGCCTACGGGAACTGCCTTGCCGAGACCAGGATATACTGTGCTGATTTGGCCCGTCCTGGAATATCGAGAGAGCCGGCGATGGCCGTTCGTGGAATATTAATTGCTGTTCTGAGATAGGTGCTGGGATGAAATATTTGATAGCCGTGTCGATAGACAGGAGGTTATTGTAGCTGTGATCTTACCGATATGTCGTGTATAGTAAGTAAGGTTAGAAGCTGAGAGGAGAAGTATATACTCTACTGACGGGAAATATACCGGTTCGTGTGTTTTGCTCCTGGTCATTCTATCATATTCCAGCTTAGCATGCCCTAGCTCATACAGGTCCCCCAGAAACAACTATGCCTCCATATATATGAACAGAGGCACGACCTCCGCGCCACAAGCCAGTGAGCGTTCGTGATTGTTGACGGAGGTGGGTTTCCAATCAGTCCACCAGCTATTTGCAACAGAGCGAGGGTGGTTTTCGAGAATTGTGTCTCTGCAGCTCCTGAAGCAGGTTTCAACTCTTCTTGCGGATCAAGGAGAATAGCCACGCTAGGGCGCACTGGATCTTATAGTTAAAAAGTGATTATCAAGAGGTAGTGGACCGTTCAACCGAGGGTACAAGTATCGTCTTGGCCCAAACTTGCAGTATTATATGACACTTGAAGTTTGGTTTAACCCTACAAGATATCATTTCCAACCAAGATCAACACCCCCACGTATCGATACTCGCCGCTCCTCCCCGAAACTCAGATTCTCGCACGAGCCAGAAACACCCCATTTTTCGGCCCAAAGCGAAGTGCGCCCGTTTCCAGCCACCACCCCGAGGACGCCTATGGAGCGCCACTGTAAAGAAAACCCCAAGAGAGCGAAATCGTCGAAGAGGAAGTCCAGAGCTGAAGGCAATTACGTAGTGATCTACTGCCGGACCGTGCGGGGTCGTTAAGCTTCCCGGGTTATTTCCACCAGCGTCCGGAATACTGACTAAGAACCTACCAAGGCACCCAAAATCCTCTGCCTAATTACAGCGGCTACTCCGGATCGGTTTGGGGCACTACCTACCTCTACCTCACCTACATGTAGCACCGGATCGGTTCGGTGTACCTTGCTGGCTGGCTATGGGCACAATTGGTTTATCTGCGGAGAAGCGCGGATTTATGGGAAACGTTTTGACCTATTTCATTCCCCCCCATTCGCTCCTGTCGGCAGCTGACTAGAGGAACAATTGTATCCAAGTGCTTTTACAAAGGTGGATGTGCCCAGGCTGAGGGATTCCACAGGGGGTGATGGTAAACCAATACTAAACGTGCCATTCTGGCACGGCAGGTTCCCGCGAAATTCCCTATATTCTGCTGTTCTTCTCTTCTGAACGGGCGACGAGGTCACCGTATTGAAGCGGTCGCAGATCAATAGGGGGTACTGGGAGATTAAGATCACCATTGATAGGTTGATCGTGTAGCCAGCCAGCCAGCCAAACACATCACGGTTTACCATACCGGGAGAGGCGCGCCCATGAAGCCCAGGAACGGAGTCGTCACGGCACTAGGCATCATAGAAGCGGCCCCGAGGACAGGCGAGAGCAGGAATCTTACAGCCGATTCCGTCCAACGTCATTCCAACCCCCAACACTAAAGCTAGTTTACCATCACACAGAAAAGGTTCCCGCAACGGCTTTCTTTCTTTCTTTCGAGGAAAAACTCCGTCCTTCGATCGCGAGAGGGAGAGGGAGAGGGCTATATCTGACCAAGTTCCCTCCCCCCCGCTCCCTATCTAACCCCGTAGTGCCTCTGAAATACCATCCCGGCACAAATGCTGCATGTATAAAGCGCCTTGTTAGAGATACATGCAGGTATGTAGCAAAGGTACATAGCGTATGATAGTACAGTACAGCATCGCCTGGAGGTGTAACCTAAGCCGCAAGATATCACAGGAAGTAAGTAAGAAAGAAAGCACGTCAGCGGAGAGAAATTGAGCGCTCCTGGATCAAATACGTAGGACGAAATAGGATGCTTCGACTCTCTCACAGCGTATAGCAGTTGGCGTGATTCCCATTGTTTGCAAATCGGTGAATTGGAAAACCAAGGCAAAAAAAGTAAGAAATACCGGTATAGACAGACGGATGGGGGAAGGCGGAAAGCGAAATCGGTTAGGGAGAAACAGGTCATGGTATATGATATACAAGCATGCCAAACGGACTGTGCCTGATGTTACCGCCGGCGGCGGGCAGCTAGTCCCATGACGCTTTACTCGAGTAGAGACTCCTTAGCACAATCCGATCCCTTGATGTCGGTAGAACGGGGCCGATGTGAGGGGGGGCGGCTGGAATATCTAACCTAGCACAGAGCCAAAAAATTACCCAACCAGCACATCTCCCTTAGCCCCTTGAAGAGCAATCACGAGCATCCACCCATCCATACAGACTCGTTGAATAAACGAAACCTAGCCTCCTTCAGCCAAGCATCACACATATCATACTGTATTGGGGAGAAACGAAAAAGTAATTAAAAAAACACTATCCTCCAACGGCCCAGCATCACCATCACCACTATCGATAGATGCGGTCCCCAACTTACTTAGCCCACACCGCGGCTCCATACTTACCGCAAATCATCCACACACACACCACCCACAACCAACCAATTAGCCACACAACTCACACCGCATCCCCCCCCGCGCACCGCACAGCACAGCAAGCACCATGCCAAACCATGCACCCACACCGGCACTCGAGCACAGTGTGATATTGGCATTGACTCACTGACTCACCCACACCCACAAAGCCCAAAACGGGAAGCATAAGCATATGCCATGATCAATGACTCATTTTCAAGCTGCACGCACCCCTGCCCCGGTGGGGGGTTGGTGAGTTCCCCCTCTAGTATGATATAATAAACATATCCCAATCGTACTGTACGGTAGTGCCGAAGACGCTAGATGATGGGGGGCATTTTTTAAACTTGATTCATGTTACCGTAGTTTTTATCCGACAAAGAGGAGGCTCCTGGTAGCTCCGCGAGTGATTAGTTGTGATGCGGCGATGGGGGTTGGGCAGGAAGGAGCGAAATGTATGTACGACGGGGGTAATAGCCTCCATCAAGTCTGGATTTGATTCGATTAGTTTAGCTTGGCCCGGGTTTTTATCTGCGTATCTGTGTAATGTAGATATAAAAGACCACGAGTAAAAATCAGACCAGGGTCAATCAGTTCGGTATTGGGGGGGGGTTGGTTGGTTGGTTGGTTGGTGTCCAATGTCGTTGCCCAGTGGAGGGAAGGGGGTTAGCAAGATCTAGATTTAGACAAACCCACCGTCTCCAAAAAGGGAGGAAAAGAGATTTATCCTCTGAAAGAGGGGAGGATGCGAAAAATGAGCATACTTAGCAAAAAAATCTACCGATATCACTCAGTTACTCAATCACATAGCCTGAATATCAAGTCCCAGAATGCTTGAAAACTGTCCCTTGTTTTGTTGGAGCAGAAAGCAAATAAATGTCCGTACAATTCTTCTCTTTTCTCGCACCTCTCCTTGCTTGCTAGAAAGATTGAACGCAGATGTTATATAAAAGGAAATCTGCTCGATCTCGCTGGTTAGAAAATAATAAGCGATCGACTAGTTATCTGTTGTGTAAGGAAACGCAGCGGGATAAGGAAAGAATTGAACAGAGCCCGACGGAAACAAAAAGTGGAAAAAGGAATAAGAAACCAGAACACCGTATTTTGCCTCTCTTGATCGAAAGGGAACAAAAGCAACGTCCGTAAAATCAGAATACCCCCATAACGGATAACAACAGAATTCAAAAAGATAAGAAAAAAAGGTTGCACACAATGATGTTTACATGAAAGTGAATACCCTTTGTGCCTATCGCACATTCTGTGCCACCGACATTCCTTCTATCATACTCATTCCCCCCATTTTCTTTTCCGGGGCGCACCTCAATCTCTTGCCTTTCCTATCAAGTGCAGGGCTTCTGGTTGGAGATCCATACACTAGCGAGGGTGATCGAAATCCACTATTAAGCGATTTGAACTTTGGAGTCACGCTAGTAGTTCCGTCTGCCGCGTACCCATGAACATTGGCCTCTATCCTTAGAGCGCTTGCTGGACGACCTTCCAATGCACTTTCGGGGTAGCTCCGCTTTCTCGATAATCCAGTAGGAGTGGTTGAACCGCTTGAACATGGGGAATAAGTTTCCTTGAGCATGTTCAAGCTCAATGCTGCTTCTCTTGATTTAGGCGATACACATGGGGTCATACGATGATCTCCAGCTTTCCAGGGGCTAGCGCAGATGGTTTTGGCCGATGATACAACAGAACTGGGTGAAGGAGGGGCAAAAGTGGTGAAAACTAGCTTGCTCAACTCGCAATTCTGCTTAGCTTTCGGAAATGCCGGCGAGCTTGAGGGACCAGGCTTTGACGAAGTCGACAAGGATGATCTGCGGATGCAACCACTATGAGATAGAGGAAGTGCTTGTGGAGGTAGCGCATCAGGTCCTCTTCTTGGTACGAATGGGAACCTCTCCATTGTGGCTCCGGATACTGTGTTTTCTGCAATCTTGGCTGCAGAAGCCATGGCACAGTACTGTGAAGCCTGAAATGTCTGAGGTGTATGTGATGTAGATGTCACTTCTAGCCGACTAGAACAGGTTCCCGCTGCAGGGGTCACCGTTCCAGAGAGTAGTTGTGACGAAGATGAGCGGCGAAACGCAGGCGCCTTTGGGAGAGGTTGATGGAGTCCCCTAAACGCATGGGGATGGGACGTTTGAAGACGCTCAGTTTCTCGGGGTGCAAGTGTAGCAACGGGCTGGGCAGCCACGGGTGTTGCCGGAGTCTGTTGGGTAGGAGCTACAGGTACAAAGGGTTCAATTGCAAGTGGCGAAGTGGACGCGACTATGTCTGCATCTACCGCACAAGGCGTTAGTCCCCCAGACGCTAATAGCTCTGCCTCGTTCAAATCCGGCGAAAGCTTCAAGACCAAATCACACCACTCCCTCTTCCGTTCTTCTTCATCAACCCATGGATTGGCCCGAGCAGAAGATGCTGATGATGGGTTGTGATCCGATGTGTACTTCAATACGAGATCAGTCCACTTCTGGAAATTAGTTTCTGATATATGAAGCCGCCAGTTGACAGCGTCTAGGAACGCCATTTCGTTGATGTTGATCTCTTGAGTGTTCAGCCCTGAAATCTTGCTCCAAGCCCTCGCGGAATAATTACGATCTTGTAAGTACTTTGATGCCAAGATCAAAGCCGCCAAGAACATTCTTCTACCACATTGCTTGGCACGAGTCATCTGCGCCTCTTCAGCAGGTAAACAGCTGATGTCGCAATCCCGGGGGGGAAGATGAGGCCTAATTACAATCAGGTAGTATAGGGCCACTTGGAGTGTGGAATAGCTCGTCCGGGATCTTCGGAGGGTTTCCTGAATGAACGTCCGTAATGGAAGAACCTTATCCTTTGGGGTTGCACAAATGAGCATCTTCGGGGGGGGCCATATTGTCTCGACAATCTGAGCTGCGGAGTCTTTATCGTAGCAATATATGAATCTTAGTACCTGCGTATAAACTTTCATCGAAAAGGATCCTTGGCCGAGTGCTTAACATACCAACGAGATTGTCAACGAAGTTAACCTTCCGATCAACCTGCCTTTGCAGGGTAGGTACAGGAGGTAATGGGCAACCTTCAGATACAGGACATCCAGCATTGGCTCCTTCAACCAAACGATTAGTTCTTCGGGTGTTCCGACGCTGTTCTATGGGCACCGGTTCCTGAGCGGCTGTGGGGGGGGGAGGGTGTGGGTGTTGAACTGGATCACAACCCCGAAGGCTAGGGACCGATACTTTTTTTCGGAGAAGCCAACCATCTTGCTCCGAGGTTGCAGATTGACGCTGAATATTCAGGGAAGGGATAATATTCGTCCCTGGAGCCGAGGTACCGCCAGTACACGAGACAACGGATGTGGCGTTTGATACTACCGATGCCACAGACCAAACAGAGGATTGGGACGATGAAGCTGATGAGGCTATTGAGGGTGCGGGTGAATAAGCGTAGCGATGCGTAATTGGTGCCGTGGGTGGTGTATGTGCCAGGGTCATATTGCGGGCAAAAAAAATGTGATTCAAAAAAAAATAATGAAAAAAATAATGAAAAAATGATTGAGCGGAGATCGGTTATGTAATATTAACTGAGTAAAGGTTCCCTTTCAGGGAGCACCGGGATGTATGTCTGAATCCTTATTCCGTCTTCAAGGTCGTATATGTATACTGACAATCTCAGGAAAGTAGGTCGATACCGGTAAGAGTACTAGATGAATTTGAGGTTTTCTAAAGCTGTACTTAAAGAAGGTACTGAAACGGTGACAAGATACAGGATATCTCGAAAGATAAACCGGACGTCAGGTGGGTGGCGGCAACGAGAGAATCCCAGCTGGAGTGGCTGGTGTTCGCAATATATCGTTGTCGGAGACGTGAGCCCGGTGACGACTGTGACACTTAACGAGGCGTAGTAGGAAAATCCAGTGGTTGAAGCAATGAAAACCCCTAATGTAGGATCCCTTGATCCCTCAAAGGCAAGATCCCAGATCCTTCAAATAACGATCCGAATACTGAAATACCACTGTAAAGAAAGGCGCCCAATCGAAAACCGAAACTTCCTGATGCCAAATGAAGACGCGTAGCCGAAAATCAGAAAGAAATAACCCGAAAAAAAAATCCAGTAAAAAAAACCCCGAATTAAAAGTAAATCGTTTCTTTTCCGAACAGAATTTCCAGTCACCGTCTATATCCCAAGGTGTATTTTTTTTCTTTTTTTTTTGTTGCGTTGTTTTCCAAAGCTGTTGACGAATTTATCGAGAAAGAGGTAATTCTGTCTTTCAAAAAATGTAGGATAGAGTACTTCCAAACTCATCAACAGCAGCAACAGTAGAGGTGATCGGGGTGGCGGTGACTGAAAACTCGGCGATAGTGATTTTCGCAGGATACATTGTGATATCCCAAACCTGGGAAGGGATGGTTTCCGGCGATTGAAATGGAAGGCGTTTTTGTAAATGGCGACTCAGAGAATCGGAGGCCGCTGTGACTTTGCCTCAGCGTCCCGTGATGGTTTAATCGAGTGAGAAAGAATGAGTCTTGACTGGGGTGGAGAGGGAGACGTGTAGAGTTGGCTGTGGGGGGCTGTTGAGTCGATCAGGGGCGGGGAGGCGTTAAGGCACTAGGGCCACCCGGGCTGGGTCGTGGCACGGCGGCTCTGAGCTGAGCACTGCAACCAAGATTGACAGAGGAACAAGTATGTTGTCGCAGCAGAGAATGGCTAAAGAAAGTGAAGAGGAGTAGCGTAACGAAAAAGCTAGTGATGGCAGGTGAAGATGAATATGAATGGATGGTCGTAGCTACTGAGAGCAGCAAGTAGATGCGATAGCTGAATATTTAAAACAGGGACAAAGAGAATGAGTGATGACCCAGGCGCGCCGCCAGTGAGAGTGTGTGAGCAAGCTGTTAGAGAGTGGAGTGAAACCTGCGCTTGCTTGAGGCGGCGAGGAGATGGGTAGGGGAAGGATGTGTAGGTAGCAAGAGTGTTTGTGGGGGGGTGCGAAATTTTTGGGAGGGGTCCAGTGGCGAAAAAGCGGCCAGATGACTGATAGTTTTGGTGGACAAGGAAGAGTTGGATTATGAGTCCGTTGGGCAAACTTGTCTCGGGCCCAGGCAACGACAGTTTGTCAAGATTGGAAAAGAGTAGGCCAGCGAGAGGGTCACAGAAAGGAACAATAGTACCGGTAATGGAAAAAACAAATTAAGATAAAATAAGAAGGTACCGTACTCCTCCTCGCACCCGGGCAATAGACAAGAGAGCAGGATAAAAAAAATACGGAGAGGGAGCGGAGAGCGGAGTTGTGCGGCCCAAGATAGACTTGCAAGAAAGTGGAGTGGAGAGTGGACTGACGGATAGGAACCGTATCGTCAATCTAACGGGTAGGCTGTATCTTGTTCATTGCGTGATTCTTTACACGAGAAGAGCAGAAAAGTGTTCTCAGTTGGTCATGGGAGGGGAAGAGAGGAAGTTTTGTTCTTTTGAGTGGGGCCCAAGCAAACGTTGGATGAGTAACCTTCTTGCCTCTTTGCTATGCAATCTTGTCCCGCCTCTCCCCCTACATCTCTATTGCCCAAACACACACTCTCACCCTACCGCATTCCCTACCCTCCATCGATTAGCATATGGCTCACCATTGAGCTACCGGTAGCCTGCGGTCTCCCAACTATGATAGCATCCCACCCTCCCTCAAATCCTATCATCCACACACTCGCCCACACACAAACGCCCACACCCACACCCACACACCACACTTGCTCACAATTTTCCCATTCACCCATCCTCACTCACTTCCCTTGGGTAAATCTAACGCTCCACTTACTCGAGCACCACTCCTTTGTCCTTTCCATCTTACTAAAGTGTGCGGTAGGCGATGAAATTTACAGCCTGGCGCTCTCGTTCCTCAAAGTTCTCTTAAAACGTTCTATCGGCCCATCATCCGAGGTCCAACTTCAATCTCCCTCTACCCGTACCGTATGCACCTTTCTCCTATTTGTATCCCGCATCCTGAGACAGGGGTTTCCAGCAATATATTGTACCTTTGTATTCCCCTCGCCGTCATACTGGTGTTCATCATACAAAGCAGTTTCATTTGCAGCCAAAATCTGCTATCGAGTACTGATTTTCAATATGGACTTTGCCGGCTCGCTGCTGCTTTCTCACGAAATGGGGCTGCACAGTATCCCTGTCCCCCAAATCAGCGATCCGTGTAACCCTGCGGGTTGTTGTGACCAATCTTGCTTCTCGCCTCCACTCTGACTCTTCAACAGAACAAAACCCTAGCGGTGGATGATGCCGTACCTCTCTTCCTTGTTCGGAAAAGGGAGGAAGGAGAGGAAAAGGAAGGATATGGTGCTCGACTGCGGTACATAATACGGTACTGTGCTGTAGGAGAAAGGGGGGGGGAAAGGGAAGGCTGTGCTTGTTGCGTCAAGACCATTCATTCATACCCGTTGTCTAACTTTTTCTGGCCCTGACTTCCCAGAATCTCCGTAGGGACTTCCGCGCTGGGAACTTGCCCTGCCTCGTTGACTGACGAGTTTGTTCAAATAAACCTCAGATGTCTTTCGACTACTCGTACGGCAGTCTCCCCACCAGAATAATAAAAAACAAGAAAATCTTAGTAAAAAATGGATGGCAGGGATACCACAATAATAAGCTAGAGCCTCAATATTCGTATTGTTGTTTTACCATCGGGGGATAAATGTTTCGTCTAAGAACGGCGGGCGAGTGGAGAGGGTCATGGACCATGAGTCGTTTCTAGGCTGTTCACTTTGGCAGGTTGTGAAACCTTACCCATAGGTTCCTTACCTTGTGTAAGAGAGAACAGAATAAGAAAACAAATAAAAAAATGTCTTATTGATTCAATGACTCGCCAATAAGGCGCAATAACCATCGGTTGACTCATTGCATCAAATCAATAAAACCTAAACCTGGAACATTGCTCAATTGCCACTTTGATATTTATTATTTTGTGGCGCTTATTTCTTTTCTCCGATGGGGGCAGCCACCCAGGCTACTCGAGTACCCTTGGCACCCCTTTTCCGGACAGCTAAAGCCAATAAGGGACTTTCCGTTGGTTAACTTGGATGAACCGTGACAACTATAAAAACCCACCAACCAGCATCTGTGGGGTCGCCTGGGAGGCTGACTTGTTATGACCGGAAAAACCCTTACGGTGCTGGGAGTCTGAAATCGGTCTCACGGTGAGCAAATCAAACAAGGAATGGGCCCAGCAACAGTAACGTTTTGGGAGAAAACCCTTTATAGAACTACTTAAAACCGGCCCTTCTTTAACCCTATCAACTTTGTGTCATTGGTAAGGTCAGTATTTTTTGGGGGCGGTGAGAGAGGGAACTTGGAAAAAGTGAATACGCATACAAGTTTATGCAAAGGCGCTACCTTTTCGCCTGATCAAGCGGTGGATTTTTGGTGGCCGGACTATCGAATGGCCGATCCTATGAGTCCGAAATGATAAAAAGTTAAGTACATAATTACCGTATGGTATCGGTCCACCTTAACACCGGTAAAAATAGCCCGAAATTTCCTTGCTGTGTTTTTGCTAAGCAGCGTTCTATTCACCTGGCCTAGAATCTGCGCACTCAATGAATCAAAGAGCTTGTGATAGTGCAGCGCATATATCTTAGGCGACAACAAAAATTCTCCCTCCTGCCACCCAAAGCGGGAGACTGCCCGTTGCATACTTGAAAATTAGGGACCTCCACTTTAATCGGTAGAATCGTGCCGGCGCTGTTTTCTACGATGAATTCCTATGATACCGGTACTATACGAGGCCTCAAAGATCGGTTTTCGGATTCCTCCGTACTGTGTGACGAGTTCTGGAACAAGTTCTCTGTGGCTTAGTCCCACTTCTTGCTGGTTATCACTTCAAGAGCTCCTCTCTGTTTGGATGTTATCGTAGAAACCGTAGTAATTGGGAATCCCGCGAGGCCATTGGAATTTGCCTCTTCTAGTGAGATCTGTCCCATCTTTTTGTCCCAGCTGAGGTCTGAAAGGGGATCCTTTCGCAGTGTTTTCTCCCTTGATCCAAAGGGGGAAATTTTGGACGTCCTAGAGTCATTTTCAATTATTCCGATATTATGGTATCATACCGGTATGTGATGATAGGGTCATACTGGTAGTATGACCTTTGTAGTACCGTGGGAGGCCTTTGATGTCCTGTCGGCCTTGTGTCCAGAAATCTTGCTGAGCTCCTCCTCGAATGGTTAACATTACGATATTCTTGCCACCATTCTATTCGTGGTTGGAATCTATACAAGATTGGAGCCGGCGGAGAACAGACATTAATAAAGTTTGTATCATCAGAAACCACTTGGACTTACCTCCTTCGGCGAATTCTTCAGCTGTAAATCTTAGCTGGAAGATACGTCGACGGTTACACGACCAAAATTTACCACCGAAGGTCGACTCAAAAGTCACACGGTACAAGTACCTGCAAATACAGAAAAAAAGGAATGGCCGAAACACACCGCTGTGGGTCTCGGAGCCATGACGAGTTGTTGGTTACGGTATTCAGGATTGGGGTATTCGTCCGCTTGTCCAAGTCAAATTCTTGTGTTTGTGTTTTGTGGACATCGCAGCGTGAAGGATATTGGCAGCCACACGACTTTGCAAAAGGTCCCGCCGCAAAAATCACCGCACCCAGTGTAAATGATCATGAGTTTGGTTGTGTGGGGATTGGGTACTCAGTGGGAGAACAATAACTCCCTCAGCTAGCGTGGTGGGACGTCGAAAGTAGAACTGTCCGGGACACCCCGGTTGCCTCCTAATACTTCCGGTGGGAACTGAATAGCATATCACCTCCGACAGCAAGTCCGATGATCACGATGGATGTTTATCGGGAAAATCGCCGTTCCAAGGCAGATACCCTGTGGACACGGGTGAAGTCTTGATAATCATCGATTATCAGCGGAAATCAGCCCGTTAGCCCGCGATAGGGTTGGTAAGACAGGTTAAAGGAACTGCGACTATCGGTTAATGAGGCCAAACACATCTAGGGGGCTAACCTTGTCCCGTGTCAGGAGAACGCTAATTCTTCTCAGGTGCTTAGGTCTCTGGATCAGAAGGTTATTGCCTAGGCAGAGATGGTTAGATTACGAGAGTTTTTACGATACTGTACCGTATCGCCAAAGGATCTTCGGGAAGCAGCGGTCTATCGCCCTGCTGGGCTAAGTACCGGCATTGTGAAATGCATTTCGAGTGCACTTAGGGCTCCACGCCCGCCTCCCAGACATGTTGGCGAAACATAAGGCTAAATTTTCATATCTGAACTCCCGGGGCAGCCTTTTTCAATACACTCAGGAAAAAACAGTGAATCCCAATGAGCAAATTCCGATAAATGCAGGAAGGCTGACCAATGCAAGCCGTGGTCCCGGTTGCATATCTTTGCGATTGTCCCTTACAGGTCAGGAACGAAGCCGGAGGCACGGCATCCGATCCTGCTTCAGATATGGCTAGTCCGTTGCATTGGGATTCCCGGTTCGCTTGAGACGCGGATGACTCACCATATAATAAATTTATCGGCAACTCTTCGGCATTTTACTGACGTGGAGATATATGAAAGGCCGTAAAATGTCCGCTTCACACTATTACTGGTATCGTTACACTCTACTCGAGAAAGGAATTGCTTGAGATACGGACGGAAATGTTCCTGTGCCCTCCCTTGAGCACTCGTAATTCGAGGGAAGCGCACAGTATTCTTTCCTGGACTAACTTTGACTTTGAGGTAATAGTAATATGGTTGAAACCGAAAGGTCGACGACCTCGTGTTGGGTAGGAAGAATGGACCCTGAATTTCATTCCATCTGACACTTCATCGCACAAGCCCAGCGTCCATTTTTGGAAGCTTTCTCTTCCCGTATTGGTACAATCACCTCCAACCCCCCCAGTTATGCCTTTCCAACCTGTTATCTCCCCGTGACTGCCCCGTATCAATACGTCGGTTTTCTTCTATCGATGTGTCATTTGGAATCTTGTTCAACCTTCCCAGCACCAGCCTTGCTATTTGGGTTTTCAGCCGCACATTTTTTTGAGACTTCTTCGTGTCAGCAACGAACCGATCGTGTTTGTGATCACTGGTACGGCAAATTCCCTAGTCCCGTTCTTAGCGGACTGGCTTTGTTATTATTTTTATCCTACTCGAGTATGTCTTTGGTTTCTGGAGCTAAGATGTGTGGATGGAGTGTTCCCACTCTGGCAGACAAGGACTTGATCCCCGAACTAACAAAAGGCATTCTTAGTCTCTGTTGAAATTTTATTTGCTAAAGATCGGGAATGACTTGAGACTAAAGGGAACTATCTCAGATTTTCCATGTCCAAAGCCACCGCCCGGGGGTGTAATCATCTTTCTCTAGTCCAACATTATGAGCGCGGCCGATAGATATATCCGTCACGTGAAATCTGATGAGTAAAAGCAGCATTTTGCAACCATTACCCGTATATCAAGACTTGGAGACGAATGGTGATGTAAGCCAGAGCAAAAGAGCCTTTTCTCCCCTCATCAAATATTTCTAATTAGTCCTAATTCGCTACCTCCTCTGAGTTCATTAGCATGGGCCATGAGCACCCGGCAAGAAATACCTGTATACGAGGGTAAATATTGCGTCAGAGTGCCTCTTCTACGGATAGTAAAGAGCGAAGGACTGGGATACCGACAGAATGCCAGACTAATTCTAGTAATCAGGTATGCGATATTATACCAGTTCTAATAATCATGAGATATTCTTCGCTATCATTAGTGTTTGTTATGGGGTGGGGCGGGTATATTTTTCCCCCTGCTTATCACCTAGACAGGGCCCCGTTCCCAAGTTCCGCCAACTGTGTAGGGCCCTGCTTTACTTAACGAGTGATCACTAGTGACTAGAGCAAATTTGTTGATCTCAAATTCTATTGCTATATCTGAAAACATGACCTACTATCACATATAGTAATTGGGCACGTGCCCCAGGGTACTCGTGTCTCCTTGCCGGGAGTTGACACCCGTTGCGGAATAGTTACTCGTCCCAGGCAAGAAGTATTCGAAAGCAGGGGGTCCCTATCATAGATTGCTGGGAGTGTGGAAAATGTGTGGAGGTCTGTGTACCTATACTACAAAAGTTGTCAGCTACCGATCAAAACTCGTAAAATAAGTTCCCAAAAAATGTATTGAGTGATTATGATTGAATAAATGTGTATGAAAGAACTAGTTACAAGTATAATAGATGTATATGAAATAAAATAATTACTACCACTGAGTATGTCCTCCGTTAGCAGCATTAACGGCCTCAATACGTTCCAGTATTGTATTAATAAAGGCCATGACTTCCAGAGGGCTAATGTAACGGGGGCTCGCTATGGGAAGATAGATCCCAAGGATGCTACCGTACCGAAGCTTTCTTTGTACGCAAAATGAAGAACAAATATGTAAGAGAGAAAACCTTAATGGTGGAACTTAATATTGTGAAGCCGCAGCTTTACTCAATAAGTTCTCGAGAGGATAATTGATCGTCTTAGGAGAAGAGGTCTCGCATATACTTAAGTAGAATTATATTGCCAGCTCCTCTCCATCACTTCTAAGCTCACCACCATTGCGAGCATGCCCATCTCCTCTGGGCCTCAGGCTAATGTTCTACTGAATGTCAGCCGGCTCTGTTAGTTCATTATCCGATGTGAAGTGTTCATGCAGTTTTCTGATACATGCATTCAGCTGCAGGAGAAAACTCTTTACATCGTTGTCCTGTTAGTGGTGAACTAACAGGTAACTGATAAGCTAGTCTAATATCAAACTCACTGTCCCATACATATTCGTCTATGCAAGTCCTGTAGACTACCATTCACTTTTATCACTACGTTCTTCAAGTCTATTGCCTTCTACTGTCTTCAACACGATAGCTTGGTCTACGGACTCCTGTGACAAGGTACTGAAGCCATTGGCTTATACGGGCGTTACCCAGAGCCACTGACATTAAGTACGTCCATCAAGATAAGACAACTACTATCCAGAGTTCGCTAACGGCCTCCGGACATCTTACAGTCTTTCGGAAACATACGGGAGTTGAAGGTCTACTACTAAACCAGAGGTCTTCCCGGCTTCCAGTATACCTTACATACCTACCACCCTAGGCTTATAAGGATCAGTGGTGTATGCACTCAAGATTAATCTTTCGTGTAACCATTCGACCACCCCATGCCCGCTCACATATCCTGTGAACAGCTTCTGGTGGGATGGACGGCGACAACATATATGGTAATACGCCGCCGTCTTCAATCATAAGCTTTTACTAGTAAACTAGGAACTACCCCTCAGTTAGCCCATGACGCATTGTCTGTACATCAGGGCTAGAGGGGGGTGTTAGACTTAGATTTTCCAATGTTCGCCTAAGGTGAGATTTTCTCCATTTCGTAGCTCAACAACGGTATAACGACCCTGCTGGAGGTTACAGTAGACTTAGTCTTATCCCATGCCGGAGCCCGGAAGGGTTTCAGTTAGGCTAGTCAAGTAACTTTATCAAAGGGTTACCATGTGGACTAAGCAAATGGTAATGCTTAGACTGCGAAGAGAAAAGGTATACCGGGTAGGTAGGGAAAGCCTACGCTACGAGTTCGGAAGGTCTCCCAGAGTTCCAGCGAGTTACCCTACCTAAAGCAGGTAGTTATTCTACCTTAGGGAGTATAGTTACCCTACCTTGGCAAAGAGGTTATCCTATGTTTGGATAGGAGTTACCCTACCATGAGCGTAAAAGGTTACGCAAAGTTTCGGGTAAAGTCATAGGAATAGTTGTTAGGCAAGATTATATAGGAGGTTCGAATCTGGGCTCAATCGGGTAATCCGTTGTTGAGCTGCAAACCGAAGAAAATCTTACCTTGGGCGAACATTGAGAAATCTGAGTCCAACACCCCCCTCTGGCCCTGATGTACAGACCATGCGTCAAGAGCCAACTGAAGGGAAGTTGCTGGTTTACTAGTAAAAGTCAATCTTTGAAGGGGGCGGTGTAATACTGTATACGTTGTCGCTGTCCTTCCGACCGGAAGCTGTTCGCAGGATATACGAGGGGGCATGGGGCGATCGAATGGTTACACGAGAAGTCATTCTTGCGTGTATACACCACTGATCCTTATAAGCCTACAGTGGTAGGTACGTAAGGTATACCAGAAGCCCGGGAGGCCTCCGGTTAAGTGGTAGACCTTTGACTCCCATATGTCTCCGAAAGACTGTAAGATGTCTGGGAGTTGTTAGCGAGCTCTAGATTGTAGTAGTCTTATCTTGACTGAGGTGCTTATCGTCAGTGACTGCGGGTAGCGCCCGTATAAGTAAAAGACTTAAGCGCCTCCTCACAGGAGTCCGCAGATCAAGCTCTTGGGTCGAAGACAGTAGAAGGTGATAGACTTGTAAAACGTAATGTTACCAGTGAGTGGTTGCCTACGAGACTTGCATAGACGAATACGTATGGGACAGTGAGTTCGATATAAGACTAGCTTATCAGTAACCTGTTAGTTCGCCACTAACAGGACAGCGATGTGAAGAGTTTTCTCCTGCAGTTGATTGCATGTATCAAGATACTGCATGAACACTTCATGTCGGATAATGAACTAGCAGAGCCGGCTGACATTCGGTAGAATGTTAGCCCGAGGCGCAGAGGGGATGGGCATGCTCGCAATGGTGGTGAGCTTAGGAGTGATGAAGAGGAGCTGGCAACATAATTCTACTTAAGTATATGCGAGACCTCTTCTCCTAAGACGATCAAATATTCTCTCGAGAACTTATTGAGTAAAGCTGCGGCTTAACGATATTAAGTTTCACCTTTAAGGTTTTCTCACTTACATATTTGTTCTTCACTTTGCGTACGAACAAAGCTTCGATACAGCCGCATCCTTGGGATCCATCTTCCCACAGGGAGCCCTCGTTACAAATGGATTACCCAATTGAGCCCATATTTGAACTTCCTATATAATCTCGCGCAACAAATATTCCTATGACTTTTCCCAAAATTTTGCATTACTTTTTATGCTCAAGGTAGAGTAACTATACTTTTGGAGGTAGGTTAATGTTACCGGTAACCAACTCAGAGCTCAGTAGAGTAACGTTAAGAGTTTTGTAAGCGTTCGATAACGGAGTAGTGTCAGGAAGGCGTCGTGATTTAATCGCTAATACTTGTTTCGCTAAACTACTAAGAGTATGAAGTATAGATAATAACCTGTTATATTGATAAGATCTCTTCTCCGTTGTTGTCTGTCTAATAGCTGGGGAGAAACTCTTATATTTATATCCTATGTGAGTTTCCGCGGCCGGTACATCTAATACCTATACTAATTAAGTACTTCCGCAACAACTACTAGTCTTTCATCTTATCAATCTTAAGTGCGAACACTTGTAGACCCTGAATAATTCCCCGCTTCCGATCATTCGGCTTATTTCACTTAGTCTTCCTGAGGGTGTGCAAGACTCCGCCAGTTGGAAGTAAACAATGCCTTTACCATATGAACTTCGTCTGAGTATGCCGCCCAAATGCGAACATACCAGTTGTTCCTCTGTTATTGAGGTGATCAGTCTCAATATCAGACAACGGTGAGAACACAGGCATGACTGCATTATCTTTACATAGAGTTGGTAGGCTTAGTGCTCCATCGCTTCTTTGATTTGCCTAGCGAGAATGGGCTTGCAGCTAAGGCTCCTTAACTCCCATCCGTTCTTGCAGACCAATGACTGTTTGTAGTCGGTCAGCGTGAAGTGTTATAGTTTTCTGATTTGGTAGGCTTTTCTGCTCACACAGATACCATTTGTATCATATACTGGATTCCAGCTGTATGAGCAGTGCACACTACCCCTCTCATATATCCTGCGAACAGCTTCCAGTCGGGCGGACGGCGAAGACGTATACAGTGTTACAGGGAAGCTGCCAATTTTGCGATTTTTGATGGTAACTAGCAACTTTACACCGTACTGCAGGCGACGTCCGGGCCCTACATCGGGGCCAGAGGGGGGTGTTGGAATTGCATATGCCTAACAAAGATCCAGTCTATTGTAAGATCCAGCAGCGTCGTTACAGCTAATCCAGTCCAATTCCTCTCGAACAGCAGCTGACATGGCAGTCTTTCCTTGAACCCGTGGTCGTCGAGCCTCCAACATGCTCTGCAACAGGTTCCAAACATTCTTAATAGGATTTAGATCTGGAGAGCATGGAGGCCAATTGAACATTGGCATACCATACTCTTATTGCATTTCCCATGTATATTTTGCCTGGTGGGCACTGGCAGTGGCCCCATCCTCCATAACCCACAGTCTCTGCTGTGCCCAGATGCTCTTCTCATACCCATACGGCCAGAGAACCGATAGAAGAACATGGGTACAATATGTATTTGCTGTTATTGTACTCCAATCATCTTGTTTCTAAAGTATAAGAGGTTCTTTGGGAGGCTCTCATATCCCTCCCCAGATCATAATAGCATCTTGCTGCTTGAACAGAGGAGGGATACATGCCTCCTCATACTCCTTACTAGTACAACTGGTTATCCAGACTGTGTCATGTGTGCCAGACAACCACACATAGCATTTATCAGTTTAAATAACCCGTTGCCAATCCTCCCAGATTTAGCTTTGATGGGCAAGGACGAATTGGAGCTGCTTTGCCTTCTGTGTTTCATTCAGGAAGAGCTTTTCTGTGCTTTTTGGCCATGGTAGTCCTCAATAGCAAAGGCTTTTTGGAGAGTCTTGTTGGAGGCCCTGACCCCACAGATATCTGTAATATCTGTTAGGGTCTTTTGGTAATGCTAAGCATCCCTTGTTGCAGTAGTAACAAGAACTTTCCGAGTACTTAGTGTGATAGAAAATGGTCGAACACTTTTCTTCTTCAGAGTCACTGGGGCATGGCAGATGTCGGATACAGTCATGATCGCTAGGTTTTAGTTTTCAGCAATTTACTCATAAGTCCTACCCACTTGACACCGCAGTACTTGGATGATATACCACTGCTTGTACGAGATTTCTTTTATTTTGACTTGTGGTATAATTTAAAGGTAATTAGTTAATATCTGGTTTTAGTATCATTAACATTTAACTTACAATAGATTTGAAATAAAGGCGAAAGATGTTTTCTTGGGAAGCTATTTCACAAGATTTGATTAAGGGCTGATAGCCTTTTTACTATAGGTACATAGACCTCCAAAAGTTTTCCACCCCCCAGGCAACTCAAGACAGCGACCTCCTTTTTTTGAATAGTTCTTTCCTGGGACAACATCAGTAAAAATTATTACCTGTGTCCTGTGCATCCTGTGCGTCTGATGCAGGGGGCGTTCAGAATGTTAACCGAGAGCCAGGACGCAAGAAGCTATGACAACTAGCACCTGGATGCAACGGGACCCAACAAAAGGTCTCAGGATGCATAGGATGCAACTGGATACCACAGGACGCACTGGATGCAACCAGTTACCTCAGAACACACTGGATGCAATGGGACATCTCTGGATGCAATCTGCTGCCATACTACATTTTCAGGATTTGGCAAAGGGTCCCCCTCTTTCAATACTTTGTGACCTTAGTTACAATCACAATAGAATTTGTATTTAAGTTCATAGTCTCATTTATTGAAGGTTTAATACAGAGTAACTGTGACACCTGTGCTCATATTCCCCTCTAGCTATAAAAAACCTACCTAGTCTAATCTCATCCCAACTCCATGGATATTCATCGCATAGGGATGTACCTTATACCATTGCATAGCGGGCATTGAGCTGAACACTCTCTAGGTGGCAGAATCGGAACCAGGCGGCCGGTTGTGGAGTAATCTGTCGTTGGGTCCAAAAGGGCCCAGGTTCAGATCAGAAGCCAACCCCATGGATATTCATCATGTAGGGACGTACCTTATACCGTTTCGTAGCTGGCGTCAAGCTGTACATTCTCCAGGTGACAGAACTGGAAACGGAGGACTGGTTGAGGAGTAATCTGGTGTCGAGTCTAAAAGGGCCTAGATTCAGATCAGAGGCCAACTCCATGGATATTCATCACGTAGTGACGTACTCTATACTGTTGCGTAGCTGGCGTCAAGTTGAACATTCTCCAAGTGACAGAACTGGAAATGGAGGGCTGGTTGTGGAGTAATCTGGTGTTGTGTCTAAAAGGGCCAAAGGTTCAGATCGGAGGCCAACTCCATGGATATTTATCACATAGGGACGTATCCTATACCGTTGCGTAGCTGGCATCAAGCTGAATATTCTCCAGGTGACAGAACTGGAAACGGAGGGCTGGTTGTGGAGTAATCTGGTGTCGAGTCTAAAAGCATCCAGGTTCAAATCAGAAGCCAACTCCATGGATATTCATCGCATAGGGACATACTTTATATGGTTGCGTAGCTGGTGTCGAGCTGAACACTCTCCAGGTGACAGAATCGGAAATGGAGGGCTGGTTGTGGAGTGGACACGTGTCGAGTGTAAAAGTGCCAGGTAATAGGATTGAGTATAACTCTATGGATCTCCTGGGTGTCGAGATGTACGGTATACCAATTTGTAGTGGGCACCAAGCTGTACAGTATCCTGGTAACAGATTGTGGTGTTTATGTAGTTAGTATAAGTGTGGTATTGTGTGTTGTGTGTGTAGAGGTGAAGAACTACTGGCATGTATTGAACTCGGGTCATATCCAGCAGTGCCGGTTCTTGCAAAATCACAACAAACGAACTATCGCTCGGATTCAGTGTGGAAAATAGGTCTCCTTTTACTTTTTGCAACATGGGAAGCAAAAATAAAATTACAGGAAAGTGGCCTGCCAGGATTGGGTAAGGCTGTAGACTAATCTGAAGGCATGATAAGTAGGAAGTAGATTCAGGTATTAGGCAGTAGCATAAGCTAGGGCTGATAACCGATACCAGAGAATATATCAAGAAAGATAAATAAAGTAGCATATGCAATTCCGTTCACTAAGATTACTAGGAATGCGAAAGTGTATCGATTTGTAGAACAAAGTAATATTGATAAGATCTCTTCTCCGTTGCTTGAATGAGTCTGAAGCGAAGGAGGAACACTTATATTTATATCCTGTGTGAGTTTCCATGGCCTCTACATCTAATACCCATACAATCGTGTACCTCCCTATAGTAACTCCTATCAATCATCCTTTGGTCAACTGGTGCGAACACCATTTGACCCTGAGAAATCTTCTCAATTGCTTGAATATCATCCAAGTACTGATTACCTCTCATTATTCTGACACCAGTAGTCAGTGCTTGTGGGTGAGTGGTCCTCTACTCATAGATTGCCAGAAAAACGACGTGGTCGACGACAACTAGTCAGTCAGTTGCGTCTAGAATGCGAAATGGCCAACTTCGTCTCGTGTTATGCAGAAAGCAACTAACCTATAGTTTTCTTCTTGCCTGATCACTAATCTTCGAATAGTTTCCTAACTATTCTATCCAACGTCGTGTGCGTGTATGCTTCCATCTTGGCAATAATATCATTGCACTAATCATTAGCATCAGTTATATTGAGTTTTGTCGTTCACCACTAACGACTGGCTCATAACTTTGAGCGACAGGGATCGATTTGGCTCGTTCCTTTTATTCTTAAAAAGAATTCTTTGCTTTATCCATAGAGATAAATCCCGCAAAGATTCACTATCTGATTCTTGCATGAATCACTTTTCAGTGATGCAAGTCTATCTTTGTTCAATAGAATTAATCCCGCATTACGCTAAGATGTCTTGAATTAATCTAGCGTAATGTTAAACATTATGAAGTATGTTCGCGTAATTATAATTCTGGTCTCATTGAGAGTTGAACACGTGACGTCAAGAAATATGTCACAGGGCTAGCTAACCAGCCCACGGTTTGACGTAACCTAACATCAGGATGCACTTAGGGTGAGCGAGGATTTGTTACTTGACTCAGGGCATAACATGTTATGGGTACTAAACCCCAGATATATGGGATGTGGCCAGATAACCTTACCAATGTTAGGATGAGTAGAACAGTTGCAATACGAGTCCGAATGCCAGGGATTGACTCATTGCAACTCAGGACAAACAGGATCCACAGAACAGTTGTAACGTGAATCCGGATGCGCAGGACGCAGCGCCCACACATCAGACACCTAATTTATTTTTGCTGATGAAGGACCGTTGATTTGTATGTAGAATAGTCTTTAATTTGCCACACCCCCTCTACAAGAAATATCACCTTGATATGCAGGGTGTTAGTAAGGAAAGTAAAGTATTATTCATTACATATAAACAGAATCATGCATTAATCTATTATTAACTCCACATGCTTGAACTTATGACAACTTTCGATGAAAATTCATACAGAAATGATCAATTAGTTCCTAAGGCATATGTTCATACTCAATCTCAAATGCCTCCTGTATCTAATCCTTAGTCTCCTCACTACCTCTAATAAAATTATATTGTACTATTAAGTCATTTAAATAGTTCCAGCAGGGCTTAATTTCATTAAAGTTAGAAGAATTTGGAGGCCAGAAAGGGATCTAGTTAATATCCCGGCCCTGTGCCCATGATTTAATATCTATCTGTACTACAGTTTTAAGGTATCTGAACTTATTTTGTACAAGCTAGTACTTGCAGCCTGTCTTCAGTTTAAGTTGAATTCTTTCGATAAAGAGATGTAGTCGTTCATGAAAGATGTGCTTTCAATAGATGAACTAATCCATCCCACAGCTGATGCTCTACTTGCAAGTTGTTGGGCATATGTCTAACTGCAGAGTAGCTAGCTAGCTGTTAAGATCTTCGTATAGATCTTCCTTATCTTGTAACTTGTAACATGTAACGATTGTCGTGATATTATTTTGTTATACTTCCGTTGAAGTATATTCAATCTTATCTACTTATCTTATATTATGTCTCAGAAGTTGTGTTCAACTTCTAATTCCTTATAATGCTAACTATTATAAGATTTGTCGTGATGTTGTCTTATCTTCATTCTTGAGGACTTATAGTCGTAGTCCCTTATTTTGCAAGCATATGGCTTTGTGTAAGGAGGAAGAATCGTAAATTATATTGATCTTAAAGACAAGGAAATAACTTAGTTGGTTGCATGAAGATCTATCTCTTTGGACCCAAGGTCCTTTCATATAGACCTTCCTACAACCTGCTTATAAATCAACTAACTATTATGAGTCACAACTGTGACTCATACATTCGCGTAACATCACATGACTCTAAATGAGTCATTTGCCTAACAATAACATATGACTCACAACTGTGAGTCATGTGAAACATCATATAATCTTAGAACAGGTGGTATATACCAAATGTCACGATTCTAGACTGACTGAGCTATTTCGCACTATGACTCAAGTACGAGTTATAGAGTTTCATTTGTTATATGGTTTTATGATTATATGCGCATGACCTGTTCAGAGGTCATGGAAGATTTTACATGACTCACAGTTGTGAGTCAAATCTTATTGTTACGTGAATAACTTGTTTTGGGTTATGTGATATTATGTTTTCACATGAGGTGCGTTAGCAACTCATAGTTATATGTTTTATTGTGCAAGGACTCGTTTGAGTCATAAGATGTTACGCGATTGCATGAGTCACAGTTGTGACTCATAATAGTTATTTTGATTT
>QLOI01001893.1:15930-48008 GCA_003313605.1 Tuber umbilicatum | reverse complement strand
AAAGTAGGGTAACCTGTTTACCAAGGTAGGGTAACTATACTCCCTAAGGTAGGGTAACTACCTACCTTAGGTAGGGTAACTCGCCGGAACTCTCGGAGACCATCCGAACTCGCAGCGTAGACTTCCCTACCTACCCGGTATACCTTTTCTCGTTTGCAGTCTAAGCATTACCATTTGCTTAGTCCACATGGTTACCCTTTGATAGAGTTACCTGACTAGCCTAACCGTAACCCTTCCGGGCTCCGGCATGGGATAAGACTAAGTCTACTGTAAGATCCAGCAGGGTCGTTACACGTTCCTCTGTCATTGAGGTAATCAGTCTCAATATCAGACAACGGTGATAACACAGAGACATGACTGCATTATCATTACGTAGAGTTGGTAGGCTTAGTACTCCATCGCTTCTTTGATTTGGCTAGCGAGAATGGGCTTGCAGCTACGTCTTCTTAACTCCTGTCCGTTCTTGCAGACCTATAACTATTTGTAGTCGGTCAACGTGAAGCATTATTGTTTTCTGATTCGGTAGGCTTTTCTGCTCACGCGGACATCATTTGTATCATATACTGGATTCCAGTTGTAAGAGCAGTGCACACTACTCCTCTCATATATCCTGCGAACAGCTTCCGGTCGGACGGACGGCGACGACGTATATGGCGTTATGCGGAAGCTACCAATTTCGTAGTTTTTGCTGGTAACTAGCAACTTCACACCGTACTGCAGGCCATGTCTGGGCCCTACATCGGGGCCAGAGGGGGGTGTTGGAATTGCATATGCCTAACATAGAGAGTAAAAGGTACTCTTGTGAACAACTCTATATGCTACTGTTCAAAGGTTCCTGCTTTTTCCACCATGTCTTTCATGATCTTGGTATCTCTTTTGACTTGGGTTCAGATATGTGTAAATAATGTTCAAGTTGCTGGAATTGAGTATAGTTTATCTGATTGACTGGTTTCAAGCTTGAGCTAAAACCAATACCACATAATTTACAGTAAAACATCTTCGAGCTAACTCCTTACCACGATCTTATATGAATTAAGAGGGCGAGAAAAATCAGCAACTCACATAGGATGGTGGGATGCCATTTCTGAACAAATGGATGACAATCAGTCTGAATACCAGTATCATGTACTGCTGTGCCAGTGTAATGATTTGTATTCTTTACTAAACTCTCAAGCTGCTCCTATGAGAAAAAGAGTGAAAACAGGACATATGGATCAACTAGACCACTTGCATGGGCAATAAACCAAGCTGCATGTGGAGTATGCAGACCTTGAAATGGGCTATGAATGGGTGACAAGAGTATATTCTGAATTTTCTCGATTGCGGACATTTTTTCTTTCTTTTTTTCTCCTCATCTTCCTCCTGCAATCCTATTGGCTTTTCAACATTTTGTCTGTTTTTGTTTCTATTCCTGGAAGCTGGATTAACTGTAATTGAGTCAGCATTAGCTACCAGTTTGATTTAGTATTCTGTAGGATTAGGAGTAGGGCTCGTACTACCAAATCCTTTGCTCAGTACCATACTGTTGGCTGAATACATACCTTAGGGTTTTCACTTTAGGGGTAACTGTACCTACCTCTGAGCTGGTGGATTGGTTGCCAGTGGTCAATTAATAACTATGACCTTTTTTGCTCATGGCATTGATTCATAATTTTAAGTTTTCTGCGGCCTTATCATACTTTAGAATTATCCTCTACCTTGACTTCAGCTACTGATGAAGTTGTAAATTGCTTATTCATCCTGTGCCTGAGGCAATACTCTTGAACAATTTCTTAAGAGCACTGAATTTTATTGTTTCACTTCTCCAAGAGATAGGTAGCAATAGGGACTTTGCTATCTTGCTGTTAGATGGTAGCATATAAGAAAGTAATATGCTAGAGCTGATAACTTATAATGGAGAATGTCTCAGGAAAGAAATGAGTTGAGTGATTCTGTTCATTAAAATTACTAATAATGCAAAGGTATTGGTTAAAAAGTAGAACAATATAATATTGATAAGATTTTTTCATACTTGATTATGTTTAAAGTGAGGGGAGGAACTTTAATATTTATATCCTGGTTAAGTTTCTACAGCCTCTACATCTAATACCTATACAATCTCGTACCTTCTTATTCAAGTTTCAATACTCTTAATCAACTTTTGATCAACTGGTGCGAATACCATTTGACACTGAGAAATCTTTTTAATTGCTTTGAACATCATACAAGTACTAATTAATATCCCTCATGATTTTGATGTTGGGGGTCTGTGCTTATTGGTGAGATGTCCTCTACTTATTGATTACCTGATAATAATGCGATTGTTATGGGTAACCAACTTGGAGCACGGCAGAGTATGGTTAAGCGTTAGGTATTTGATAACGGAGTAATGTCAGGAAGGCCTTGTAATAGTAATCGCAAATACTCATTTCACTTAAACTACTAAAAGTATGAAGTGTAGATAATAACTTATTATATTGATAAAATCTCTTCTCTATTTCTGCTTCAACTAATAGCTGGGGAGGAACTCTTATATTTATATCCCGTGTGAGTTTCCATGGTCAGTATATCTAATATCTACACTAACTAAGTACCTCTGCAACAAGTGCTCGTTTTTCGTCTTATTAGTCTGAGTATGACGCTCGTAGACCCTGAATACTTTCCCCACTTTTGGTCATTTGGTTATTATAACTTTGTCTTCCTGAGAGTGTGTAAGACTCCGCCAGTCAGAAGTTCTTGATACCATTGCCATATAAACTTAGTCTGAAATATCGCACCCCAATACGAACATACCAGTCGTTCCTCTGTAATTGAGATGATCAGTCTCAATATCAGACACCGGTGACAGCATAGAGGCATGACTGCATTGTCTTCACATAGAGTTGGTAGGCTTAGTGCTTCATCGCTTCTTTGATTTGCCTAGCAAGATGACCTTGCAGCTGTATCTTCTTAACTCTCCTCCGTTCTTACAGACCTATGATTATTCATAGTCGGTCAACATGAAGCGTGCTTATCTTCCAATTTGTTCTGCAGGTTTTTCTATTCATCCAGGTACTTTATGTATGGTATACTGGATTCCAGTTGTATGAGCAGTGCACACTACCCCTCTCATATATCCTGCAAACAGATTCCAGTCGGACGGATGGCGACAATGTATACGGTATTACAGGGAGGCTGTCAATTTCGTTATTTTTGCTGGTAGCAAGCAACTACACATGGTTCTGCAGGTGACGTCTGGGCCCTTTATTGGGGCCAGAGAGGGATGTTGGAATTGCATATGCCTAACAATGATTGACTGCAACTTGCTAGTCTTGTCAGGAATATGAAGTAGCCAGCTTTGTCTCATAGTTTTCAGGAAAGTGATTAACGAATAATCTTTTTTTCAGATTCTCCACTAACTTTTAAATAGTTTTTTCACTATTCTTATCCACTGTCATGTATGTGTATAATTCTATTCTTGGCAATAATACCAATATACTAATTTTTAGTATTAGTTATATTGAACATTATTGTTTACTACTAACTAAGCTTGTAACTTTAAGTCATACTGATTACTTTGACTTGTTTGATCATATTCTTGGAGAGAATCTTTTGCTCTATGTATAGGAATAAATCATGCAAAGATTCACTATCTGTTTCTTGCATAAATCACTTTTCTTATGATGTAAGCTTATTTCTGTTCAATAGAATTAATCCTGTATTATATGAAATTATTATAAATTAATTTAGCATAATATTAAATATTATGAATTATGTTTATATGATAATAATTGTGTCCTTATTGAGTGTAGAATACATGATGTCGTTAGGCGGTAGCGTATGCTAAGGCTGATAACTGATATCGGAAAATATATAAAGAAAGATAAAATAGAATAGTGCAGGCAACTCTGTTCACTAAAATTACTAAGAGTGCGAAAGCGTATCTATTAAGTGTAGAACAATGTAATATTGATAAGATCTCTTCTCCATTGCTTGATTGTGTTGGAAGCAAAGGGAGGAACTCTTATATTTATATCCTGCGTGAGTTTCCGTGGCCTCTGCATCTAATACTCATACAATTGTTGTGCCCCCTTATACCAACGTCTTCAACCAACCTCTGGTCAACTGGTGCAGACACTATTTGAATCTGAGAAATCTTCTCAATCACTTGAACATTGTATGAGTACTGATCTCCATCAGCAAAAACAGGATTTGCTTCAGATGAAGCATGTTCACGTCCGGATATAACTGGTCTGCCCAACTTACCAGGCTCCTCCCCAGCTTCTGGGTGTTCTCTCGTTACCTGCCTGCACCCACTACATTACTGCGCAAGTTGTGACCCGTGTGAGACCCGGTGCACCTGGCGCAGACCCTTTTCATTCAGCTTGTCCCCTTTGCGTCCCCTCCACTTGGTGTCTCTACTACATTTCTCATCTTCCTGATACAAACCATGTTATCTGCCTACGCCCTATGGATTATGGCATGTATTTCTTCTTTATCCCACACTCTGTGGGGCTGGTACAGACCTTTTTAGTCCAGTGCAGACTATTTTAGTCCGGTGCCGACTTCTTTCATCTGGTGCTGACTCTTTTCGTCTGGTGCTGACTGTTTTTGTCTACACTCATTCTTCTTTATTCCTTATGTCCAGTGCCTCCAGTTTCTTCCTAACTCTGGGCTTGGCACAATGCGCTACTACATAACCAGCAGTTCTCATGCTCATGACTTAGTGTTTTTATCATCTCGCGTCTACCATCACACCTCAGACTTAGCACTTACCCTCAACTAACTCCTACACTTGGTCAGCATCTCCCTTCTTACTATTCACCACCTGTATATCTACTTACATCCATCTTTCTTAAAGGAGCTTTTATAAGGCCTTATTAACAGGCATAGATTAAAGTTAGGTCAGCAGCAGGCTTAGCACCCAGTTGAGGCGTCCTTTTGTTAGGCGGTAGCGTAAGCTAAGGCCAATAACCGATACCGGAGAATATATCAGGAAAGATAAATAAAATAGCCTAGGCAATTCTGTTCACTTAAATTACTAGGAATGCGAAAGTGTATCGATTGGTAAAACAATGTAATATTGATAAGATCTCTTCTCCATTGCTGTTGTGTCTAATAGCTGGGGAGAACTCTTATATTTATATCCCGCGTGAGTTTCCGCGGCTGGTACATCTAATACCTATACTAACTAAGTACCTCCGCAACTTTTTATCAAACAAGTACGAACACTCGTAGACCCTGAATACTTCCTTGCTTCTGGTCATTCGGCTTTAATATAACTCCGTCTTCCTGAGGGTGTGCACAACTCCGCCAGTCGGAAGTTAACGATACCTTTGCCATATGAACTTAGTCTGATTATACCGCCCAAATGCGAACATACCAGTCGTTCCTCTGTTATTTAAGATAATCAGTCTTAATATCAGACAACGGTGACAACACAGAGGCATGACTGCATTATCTTCACGTAGAGTTGGTAGGCTTAGTACTCTATCGCTTCTTGATTTGCCTAGCGAGAATGTACTTGCAGCTACATCTCCTTAACTCCCGTCCGTTCTTGCAGACCTATTACTATTTGTAGTCAGCCAACATGAAGCATTACTCTTTTCTGATTTGGTAGGCTTTTCTGCTCACTCAGATACCTTTTGTATCATATACTGGATTCCAGATGTATGAGTAGTGCACACAACCCCTCTCATATATCCTGCGAATAGCTTCCGGTCGGACGGACGGCGACGACGTATACGGTGTTATGGGAAGGCTACCAATTCAGCGATTTTTGCTGGTAATTAGCAACTTCGCACAGTACTGCAGATGACGACTGGGCCCTTTATTAGGGCTAGAGAAGGGTGTTGGAAATTTCATATGCTTGACATCTGCCAGACCCAATATGTCTGCACCCAGATGCATTGGGTACACGGACCGCGCATCCTGACTGGCGATTCACGTTTTGAGCATCCTGTGCATCTGGTGCACCAGGTGCATGGGGTGCAACCAAAATCTTTTGCTGATGTCCTCTCATTATTCTGACGCTAGTAGTCTGTGCTTGTTGGTAGGAGGCTTCCTACTCTTAGATTGCCAGAGAGACTACATGATCAACTACAACTTGCTAGTTGAGTCTAGAATGCGAAGTGGCTAACTTCGTCTTACATCATGCAGGACGCAACTAACCAATAGTTTCCTTCCTGTCAGGACTGTAACGGGGGCTCCCTATGGAAAGATGGATCCCAAGGATGCGGCCGTACCGAAGCTTTCTTCGTACGCAAAGTGAAGAACAAATATGTAAGAGAGAAAACCTTAACGGTGAAACTTAATATCGTTAAGCCGCAGCTTTACTCAATAAGTTCTCGAGAGGATAGTTGATCGTCTTAGGAGAAGAGGTCTCGTATACACTTAAGTAGAATTATATTGCCAGCTCCTCTCTATCACTCCTAAGCTCACCACCATCGCGAGCATGCCCATCTCCTCTGGGCCTCGGGCTAACATTCTACCGAATGTCAGCCGGCTCTGCTAGTTCATTATCCGACGTGAAGTGTTCATGCAGTACCCTGATACAATCGACTGCAGGAGAAAACTCTTCATATCGCTGTCCTGTTAGTAGCGAACTAACAGGTTACTGATAAGCTAGTCTAATATCGAACTCACCATCCCATTCGTATTCGTCTATGCAAGTCTCGTAGACAACCATTTCATTTGACAAGTCTATCGTCTTCTACTGTCTTTGACAAGATAGCTTGGTCCACGGACTCCCGTGATGAGACACTTAAGCCATTGGCTTATACAGGCGCTACCTGTAGCCACTGACGATAAACACCTCAATCAAGACAAGACTACTACGATCTAGAGCTCGCTAACAACCTCCAGACATCTTACAGTCTTTCGGAGACATACGGGAGTCGAAGGTCTACCACTTAACCGGAGGCCTCCCTGGCTTCCAGTATACCTTACATACCTACCACCATAGGCTTATAAGGATCAGTGGTGTATGCACTCGAGAATCACTTCTCGTGTAACCATTCGGTTGCCCCATGCTCCCTCATATATCCTGCGAACAGCTTCCGGTCAGAAGGACAGCGACAACGTATACAGTATTACACCGCCGTCTTTAATCATAAGCTTTTACTAGTTAACCAGCAACTTCCCTATAGTTGGCCCATGACGCAATGTCTGTACATCAGGGCCAGAGGGGGGTGTTGGACTCAGATTTCTCAATGTTTGCCTAGGCAAGATTTTCTTCGATTCGTAGCCCAACAACGGATTTCCCGATTGAGCCCAGATTCGAACCTCCTATATAATCTTGCGTAACAAACAATCCTATGACATTTCCCGAAACTTCGCATAACCTTTTACACTCAAGGTAGGGTAACTCCTATTCAAAAGTAGGGTAACCTGTTTACCAAGGTAGGGTAACTATACTCCCTAAGACAGGGTAACTACCTGCCTTAGGTAGGGTAACTCGCCGGAACTCTCAGAGACCTTCCGAACTCGCAACGTAGACTTTCCTACCTACCCGGTATACCTTTTCTTGTTCGCAGTCTAAGCATTACCATTTGCTTAGTCCACATGGTAACCCTTTGATAGAGTTACCTGACTAGCCTAACCGTAACCCTTCCGGTTTCCGGCATGGGATAAGACTAAGTCTACTGTAAGATCCAGCAGGGTCGTTACAAGGACACTGCTCTTTGAATAGTTTCTTAACTATTCTATCCAACATCATGTGTGTATATTATTCTATCTTGGCGACTATATGATCGCACCAATCATTGGTGTCAGTTATATTGAGTTTCGACGTTCACCACTAACAACCGGCTCATAACTTTAAGCGACATCAATCGATTTGGCTGGTTCCTATTTATTCTTGAAGAAACCCCTTTGCTGTATCCCTAGGGATAAATCCCGTAAAGATTCACCATCTGATTCTTGTATAAATCACTTCTTAATGATACAAGCTTATCTTTGTTCAATAGAATTAATCTTGTATTATGCGATGATATTTTGAATTAATCTAGCATAATATTAAACATTATAAATTATGTTTGCGTATTAATAATTCTGCTCTCATTAAGAGTTGAACATGTGATGTTAAGGAATAAGTCACAAGGCTAGTTAACTAGCCTGTGGTTAAGCGTATGCCTAACAGTTATGAAATATGTTTCAAGGCTAATCACCTAGCCCGCAGCTCGGCATATGTCCAGCACTTACATCTAGTATTAAATTTAAGCAATTTGTCTATTGGTTAGTTCTAGTTACTTATCCTATAATTGGTTGAATATTACTGCTACCTAGCTGGGATACCAGTAACTTGGTATTAGGTACAGAGTGAATACACTACTGGATTTAGCCTTTATACTCATTGTACCCAAGCCTAACAGTTTCTGAGCCTGGTGTAGGTACTAGGTGTCACCAGACACAGTTTTAGAAATCAAGTCCCATCAGTAATACACTATTGAAAGGATACCCTCCTCATAATAGTACTATATGCAGTATTACTATCCATGAGACGAAAAGCTGTTCACACAATATAAGAGAGAAGAGCTTAGTAAAGCTCATATAACTAAAATATAGCAAATTGGTTGATAGTATATGAAGTTATACTACAATTTATATAAATTTTTAAGAAGCTGTTTAAGTTAGAAAATAATAGAACAAATTAGATAGAAATGTTATTATATCAGAGATAACAGTAGAATAAGAGAGAAGCAAGTTTGTATTTACATTCCTGATACTAGAGAAATTATTAGAAAGTCTAGTCGATATTAGTTAGATAAGAATTAAAAGGATATAGTTGCAGAACTCTGGGTCTCTTACTAGACAATCAAAGAAGGAATGAAGTACTAAGTCCTGTTCTACAAACTCTTATGATAATGACCTAGTCATACATATATATTGGTCACTAATGTCTGATATTAAAATTGACTACTTTAATAACAGAAGAACAATTATATAATTTACAATAAAGTACTAGTAGCATAATCTAGACTACGTTTGGTTTATACTAGCAGTTAATGTATCGGTAGCTTTCAACAGACAGAGTCATAGATACATTTAGGAATATAAAGTATATTGCATTCTAAAGATAAAAGTAGAGTAATTGTTCTTAGTCTCTAGAGATTTTATATTTAGACATATAATATAAAGTATTGTTAGATTGTTAAGAAGATACTTAGTTAGTATAGTAGTAAAAGAAAGTAGAAGGAGAGGTATCCTGGTTTAAAAAGCCTGATATTTTGGTATAAAATTTGAAGTCTTGGCATTATAATGTAACACAAAATTGCTGAGTAAACAAATTATTATGAATAGAAACTATAGATATTATGTTATAACAGAACATAGTAAATTATATAACGAAGTATATATAGTTTATAATAACAAGAAACAAGATATTTATAATAATTGGAATTGGAAGATGCAAGTGTCACTGTCATCAGGCAGGTCAACTTGGTCGGAGACCAAAGATGGAAGTGGATTTAAGTTTTGAGGATCAAACTTGGACTCCAGATCTAGTAGTTACTAAAAAGAAAGAGATGAATCATGGTAAGTTCCAGTCTGAGTTAAATGTGGATTACAATTATCAATTAGACTAGAAACTAGGTTGATAAAAATTGTAACTATTAGGATTAAATCTTAGCTTAAATATGATAGGAAAAGGAGGAAGAATACCTTGTTGATAAACAATTTAGAGGAGAAAAAAGCATGCTCAATTGCAACAAAGCTTGAACAAATCTCCATTGGTAGAAAATCTGAGTTTAGAGGAAGCTGTAGTTGCATAACAAGAGTTGGCAAGAACTGATGAACAGGCAAATGAGGAAATTATAATAGCTGAAATAGAGAAAAGAGAAGATGAAGATCAAGAGAAAGTTGTAGAAGAAGTATTATATGATATGAGAGAGCAAGAAGTAGAGTAAGAATGGGTAGAAGAGGAAGATGAGAGAAGAAACAATTTGGTAGGAGCTGTTCAAAGCTGCCCTATTTTATCCAAGTATCAAGTAACCAGGTTTAAGTATCAAATCTTGATAAAAGGTACATGATATAGATTTAATAAAATAAAACAGCTAACCAAGATTATAGAAATTCATCATATGTAAAGTCTATTAAACTCAAAAAGATGAAGACCATGATGTCAAGATCTCAATTATCATCTCCAAGTTTTAGAGTTTCTTCAGTTCCAGAAATATAGACTACAGAAACCATTTTGATGTAGAACTTGAAAAGAGGGAGTATTAATCATTGCAGCAACCAGTGGGCATGGTGAACAGGATTGAAACAGAATTATTTAATATGAAAAGAGTTGGATTAAGAACTGGCAGATTGCAGTCTCTTATAGAAGAAAGTTCTCTATACTTCATTGACTAATTGATGAGGAAGGCACTCAGCTTGCCCCGCGAGAATATCTTGCTTGTGCTGGAGAGAGGATTACTGGACAAAGTATTGGATATACCATTTCATTCTTGTTAGGCATATGAAATTTCCAACACCCCCCTCTGGCCCCGATAAAGGGCCCGGACGTCGCCTGCAGTACGGTGCGAAATTGCTAATTACCAGCAAAAATCGCGGAAATGGCAGCCTTCCCATAACACCATATACGTCGTCGCCGTCCGTCCGACCGGAAGCTCTAGGCAGGATATATGAGAGGGGTAGTGTGCACTGCTCATACAACTGGAATCCAGTATATGATACAAAAGGTATCTGAGTGAGCAGAAAAGCCTACCAAATCAGAAAAGAGTAATGCTTCATGTTGGCTGACTACAAATAGTAATAGGTCTGCAAGAACGGACGGGAGTTAAGGAGACATAGCTACAAGTACATTCTTGCTAGGCAAATCAAGAAGCGATGGAGCACTAAGCCTACCAACTCTACGTGAAGATAATGCAGTCATGCCTCTGTGTTGTCACCGTTGTCTGATATTGAGACTGTTCATCTTAAATAACAGAGGAATGACTGGTATGTTTGCATTTGGGCGGCATAATTAGACTAAGTTCATATGGCAAAGGTATCATTAACTTCCGACTGGCGGAGTTGTGCACACCCTCAGGAAGACGGAGTTATATTAAGCCGAATGACCATAAGCAAGGAAGTATTCAGGGTCTACGAGTGTTCGCACTAGTTTGATAAGATAACAAGTTGCGGAGGTACTTAGTTAGTATAGGTATTAGATGTACCGGCCGCGGAAACTCACGTGGGATATAAATATAAGAGTACCTTCCCAGCTATTAGAAAAACAGCAATGGAGAAGAGATCTTATCAATATAACAAGTTATTATCTATACTCCATACTCTTAGTAGTTTTAGCGAACCGAGTATTAGCAACAATTATTACAACGCCTTTCTGACACTACTCCGTTATCGAATACATTAACGCTTAACCATACTCTACCGAGCTCTGAGTTGGTTACCCATAACAATTCTATTGGTAAACTAGGATATTACCGTTTTAGGAACAACCAGAGTTAAAAAATTCTCCATCATGATATACAGCAGAAACTGAATACTAGTTGGTTCAAGTAGTGATAGAGAGAGGAGAAGTTCAAAATACATTTAGCAGTATACAGCTGTTAAATGGCTACAGGGGATGAGTTATAAATTTTACAATATGTGAAAAGGTATTTACAAGAATGGGCATGAATGGGCTGATGTTGTGAAATACCGGCAAGAGTATTTTTTACCTACATTGAAGAAACCAGAGGATAGGATAGTATGCTGGGAACTAATTTATAACAATGATTGTGAAGAGCTTCAGTATTATTTTCTGCAAATCTGCCACTCGAAGTTAGACCAATTGTGCTTGTTGTTCATGATGAGTCCACATTTAATACTAATAATGGGTATTCAAAAATCTAGATTAAAGAAAATAATATTCCATAGAGAAAGAAATTACGTGGTAAGGAAATTATGGTGTCAGACTTCCTTACGCCAGGAGGACAACTTGGATTTACAGAAGGTACAGACCTTAGTTCACTACTACAATATGGAACAAATAAGAATAGTCCTAAATCTCTTGACCTACATCTTGCTTCATGCTCAATTGAATATGGTGGTAGTACACTGGCATGGGAGGATGGTAATCAACTAGTGGATCAAGTTTTGAAACTTACAATTCCTATCATTAAGCTTGCATTTCCAGGCTGTTAAGCTCTGTTCTTGTTTAACAATGCCACTAGTTATTCAGCTTATAGCAAGGATGTATTAAGAGCCGGCTCAATAAACTTACGTCTAGGCGGAGAGCAACCATGTCTTTGGCCTGGTATCAACTCTTTAACTGGAGAGACTTAAGAAATGGTAATGTCTAATAGATCCTCAAAGGGACTGTAACAACCCTACTGGATCTTACAGTAGACTTAGTTTTATCCCATGCCAGAGCCTGGAAGGTTTACAGTTAGACTGGTCTGGTAATGCTACTAAGGGTTACCATGTAGACTAAGAAAATGGTAATACTTAGACTGCGAACTAGAAAAGTATACCAGCTAGGTAGGAGAAAGTCTATGCTGTGGGTTCAGAAAGTCTCTGAGAGCCCCAGCGAGTTATCCTACTTTTAGACAGGAGTTACCCTACCTTGAGCGTAGAAGGTTATGCGAAGTTCTGAACAAAGTCATAGGAATGTTTGTTACGCAAGATTATACAGGAGGTTCAAATATGAACTCAATTGGGTAATCTGTTGTTGAGCTACGAACTGAAGAAAATCTCATCTTGGGCGAACATTGGAAAATCTGAGTCGAACACCCTCCTCTGGCCCCGATGTACTGACAATGTGTCATGGGCCAACAGAAGGGTAGTTGCTGGTCTACTAGCAAAAGCCTATGATTGAAGACTGTGGTGTAAAACCATATATGTTGTTGCCGTCCAGTCGACCAGAAGCTGTTCGCAGAATATATAAGGAGGCATGGGGCGATTGAATAGTTACATGAAAGGTTATTCTTGAATGCATATGCCACTGATACTTATAAGCCTACAGTAGTAGGTATGTAAGGTATACCGAAAGCTCTGGGGGCCTCCGGTTAAGTAGTAGACCTTCGACTTCTGTATGCTCCCAAAAGACTATAAGATGTCTGGAGGTTGTTAGCAAACTCTAGACTGTGATAGTCTTATCTTGGTGGGTGCACTTAACGTCAGTGGCTGTGGGTAGCACCTGTAAAGACCAATGGCTTAAGTACCTCATCACGGAAGTCTATACACTAAGCTATCGTGTTGAAGACAGTAGAAGACGATGGACTTGCAAAACGTAGTGATACCATAGAATGGTAGTCTACAGGACTTGTATAGACAAACATGTATGGGACAGTGAGTTCGATATTAGACTAGCTTATTATTGACCTGTTGGTTCGCCACTGACAGGACAACCATGTGAAAAGTTTTCTCCTGCAGCTGAATGTATGTATCAAGATGCTCTATGAATGCTTCATGCCAGATAATGAACTAGCAGAGCCAACTGACATTCAGTGGAATGTTAGCCCAAGGCCCAAAGGAGATGGGCATGCTCGCGATAGTGGTAAGCTTAGAAGTGATGGAGAGGAGCTGGCAATATATGGTTCTACTTAAGTATATGCGAGACCTCTTCTCCTAAGACAATCAACTATCCTCTCGAGAACATATTGAGTAAAGCTGCAGCTTAACGATATTAAGTTTTACTATTAATATTTTCTCTCTTACAGTGCCTCGTCAGAAGTGTTCATGAAACACTTACTAAGCAACCTCGCTAAAAATGCTTACTCAAGTACAAAGTTGATTGCAATGACCAGCTACACCTACAATAAAAACTAATAATTGGACAATAAATTCAAGTATATAATTGAACTTTCTTCAGTATAGTTGGCAATTTTTTTTTTTTTTTTGCTTTTATACTAATTTACAGCACTAGATTAAAATGATTTACTAGTAGTATCTAATATCTTTTCTATACTGTGTCCACCTTCTCCACTGTCTCTCACAGCATAACGCCTTTTAGAATTTACCAGAATTTAGAAGTAGATTAAAAAATTTGTAAATGATATGAAGATTATTATACAATTTTCAGGTATTTAATAGGTTATCTGCACTACAGTAAGAAAAAATACGGTATGTACTAATTTGTTAAAGTGCAGTTAATATAATCTTTAACTAATTCTGGTGGTATGAGTTGATAAACTAGTTAAAACTTTCCCAGTACTTAGCTATCTTATTCATTTGGAGAGGGTATTTGGGTTGTACAAGTAGTACACTGGCAGTCTGAGGAATCAAAAATATGAATATACTAGAAATAATATCAAATGTTAAGTCAATAATTTCCCTGCTGCTTTAAAATATTTAAAATTCTCTAATATCCTTAGGCTCTGTATTATCTACAGACTTCTAAATTGTACTAGGTTGTGAAAGGCATTATGCTAAAAACAGTGGTAGTAAAGGAGAATACTTTTACTAGCAGTACTTGGAGTATGGTAACAGATAAAAGATTATGATCTAATATAGTAAATTGATACAAAAGGAGAAAAAAAAAATTAAAATTCTAAACTATACTGAAAAAAGTTCAATGATATACTTAAATTTATTGTCCAATTATTTAAATTTTTACTGTAGTTGTAGCTGGTCAATGCAATCAACTTCGTACTCAGTTATTCATTTTGGCGAGGTTGCTTAGTAAGCTTTTCACGAACACTTCTGACAAGGCACTGTACATATTTGTTCATTTTACATACGAAGAAATCTTCAGTACAGCCACAACCTTGGGATCTATCTTCCTATAGGGAGCCCCCGTTATAGAGACTTCAGATAGTCCTGCAAGAAAGGAGGCTATTGAGACCAAGATTACATGTACAATACCAAAAGCCTGATGGAAAAATTAACAAGAATTGTCTCAATAGAGGTTCTTGTTGTACAAGAGTATTGATAGCCCAGGAACCAGATTTTATGGCTCAGAGAAACCGCTTGGAGGAAAAGGTAGAAATGAAAGAATACTTGATTTACATTTTCCCCAAATATCATTGTGAGCTCAATTTTATTGAGTATTATTGAAGAGCAGCAAAGCGCTATGCTCGTCGAAAATGTGAATACAATATTCAAGCATTATGTAAAATAGTACCAGAATGTCTATATTCAGTGAAACTAACTTTAATCTGAAAGTTCTGGGTACGTACAGAGAGAATGATGAGAGCATACTGAGAAGGTCATGCTTATGGTACTTAAGACTTCAAAGAGAAGGTTACCAAGACATATAGAAGTCATCATAGAGTCTCAGACTCTCAAACTGTTGTATTTAATTATTATACTATCTTCTACCTCTCCTTATTTTTACTCCTTCATCATTAATCACTTATAGTCTTGGCAATTATATTGCACAGCCACTGTTGCATTTTTCTGTACTACACAGTTGACGCTTTTCCCTTCTCAAACCCATAAAGATATGAGTTTCTCACTTATTATTAGAAAACTAATAATAGAAGAGAGATCTTATAGTGTCTTATCAGAAGTATTCATGACTGCTTACTAAGCAACCTTGCTAAATGCTATCTTACCAAATACTACTCAGTTGGTCATGACTGTGCCTGTCCTCTGTTTATACCACAATACTACCTTGACCCTGTATCACCTCTAAGTTCTCTATTTTAATAATATTCAATATTAGGCATCTGCACATTGGGTCTGAGTTCAGGGAACTGGAACTCCCTGACCTTTCCTCATATAGCTTATAAATGTTCCCTGTCCTTGAGATGGGGCAGAGTCCAAGTTACCTGATAAATCCTCTCATCTGGCTAGGCTTGGGCTGCAGAAAACAAGGAAGCATTATTATTATCAAGAAGGTTTCTTTTGTTGAATTTATTTTGTATTTCCTTTCTCAAGAGCATATGATATGAGTTTTCTTACTGATTCCTGTTAATCCTGTTTTGTGCTACTTTTTGCTTTTGAATAGGATAGGGTAGTACTCTATGAGAACAGATGTGCAGTTGGTCTCATATCAGAGGGACTTGGAGTAGCTTGCTAGTGTCTTTTCTTAGGATTTCAGATGAGGTTTTTAACAGACATGCCTTAGGGCCAAATTGTGGACTTCATGCCTCCATAGTGGAGGTTTGTACATACTTAAGCAAATAAACCCTAGGATTTAATAAAACAAAAAAAAAAGAATATACTTCAAAACACATTTTATTTATTTATATTTGTATCTGGCAAAGGCATTAATTTAAAATGTGATTTGCAAAACAAGTTTTGAATTGACGAATGGCTCAATCGACGGTGAGCTAAAGGCAGCCTAAGTAATAGATGCAGTCTTATAAGGATCTAATACCCCCTACCTTCACACTAGGTATGTCCGGCCGCTGATCGCCGTACGATAGCCTCTCAATCTAGCTAGACTACCAGAATGCTTAATACTCGAGTATTGCTTGACAACGTCGAACGTTTCGGTCTGTCTTATCACACTTGGCAGCGTCACAGAATTTGTACATCACTTCATCACGCCTTCGTGCAATAAAATCCCGTCATATCAATATGAGAAAAAATAATCATCTTCATCTCAAGTTTTACTTTTTTTCCTGCTTCCTCATCATCCACTGAATCTAGAACCCGGACATCGGTAAAAATTGCAGGGGATAGTATCCGACTAGCGGCGTTGATACAATTTCCCCTCCCCCGCCATTTCAGAGACCACCAGGGTTCACTGTGAAATACCTCCAATACAACACGCATACAAGACCGTAACGTAGCGGAAAGAGCGCGGTATCGTAGCGATAGTGTATACCCAACTCACCTTCAATTCCCTGCGTTCTCTTTTCACTCTTTCTCCTCGTCGTCACGTCAGAACTAGCACAATAATGTCATACACCAACGAACGCCGGATCGCGGAATTGGCTACCCAGCGGGCATGTATTCTCACCGAGAGGGTTTACAATTCTCAAGTTAAGGGGACCATTACGAAGGGTGATAAGTCGCCTGTTACGAGTACCCTCCCCCTTTCCAATACCAAAATCCCCCATAAATACGACCAAACTAATGAACGAGATGACAAAGTCGCCGACTTCGGTGCCCAAGCCCTCATAATCAGCAGCATCGCCCATGCCTTCCCGGAAGACTCCATCGTCGGCGAAGAAAACGCCGATGATCTCCGCGCCGACAAGGAGAAGTGGGACTTGGTCTGGGGTCTGGTCAAGGACACCTTGGACGCAACCAAGGACCTGACGAGTGAACTTGGTGATATCAAGGACAGCGAGGAAATGCTCAATGTTATCGATAAGGGGACACATCAGGGTGGCACTGTAGGGAGTTTGTGACTATCTTTCTCATTTAATTACAAAGAATACTAACGATGGAGGGTAGGAATCTGGGCACTGGATCCAGTCGACGGGACAAAGGGATTCCTACGCGGCGGGCAGTACGCTGTGTGTTTGGGATTGATGGTCGACGGGAAGATTCAGGTTGGTGCACTTGTGTGCCCGAACCTACCAGTCGATCCCGAGACGCCAGATGGGGAGAAGGGATTGCTGCTGTCGGCTGTTAAGGGACAGGGCGCTACAATGGTATGTCTGTTTGTCTGCCCGGGATATCTTATAGACAGCCTTTGTGCGGGCTCCTTCATGTGCTGAATGGTTTTTCTCATTCAACAGAAACCATTGTCAACCCCGTCTGCTCAAGGGACTCCCATCTCCATGAGTTCCATCACAGACTTTTCAAAGGCTAGGCTCTGTGAAGGTGTTGAATCGGGCCACTCCTCACATAGTCAACAGGCATCCATTGTTAAGAGCCTGGGCATTACTGCACCGTCTATTCGACTAGATTCACAGGCAAAGTATGCTTCAATTTCTCGTGGCGTTGGAGAGATTTATTTGAGGCTACCCGTTAGTTTGTCCTATGAGGAAAAAATCTGGGTGGGTTCCCCCTAGTCTACCGTGGTCTCTGGGTAGTAATGTTCGTAGGACCATGCCGCTGGATCATTGATTATGGAAGAAGCCGGAGGTGTAGTCACCGACATCTATGGGAACGGGCTGGATTTCGGTCAGGGAAGAACGTTGAAAGCTAACAAAGGAATTGTGGCGGCTCTTAAGGCCCTACATCCAACCGTTCTTAAGGCTGTGCAAGAGGAGTTGAAGGATCTCAAGCTTTAGATTACGCAGTTATTCTAGTAGAGATATACCATAAAATACACCCGGTTTCCTGGTCTACCTTGGGTTTTGCTTATCAATAATTGCGGTTGTGGCCCGATCCACAGAGTGACAGTCACCTTATGCATGTTCTAATCATAAAAGATCACTCGAAGCCCGTTTCTAGAAGTGAAATGAAGTGGCCAATCAACGGATCTTGACATCTTTTATTTCCTATCGTGATTCATACGCCCTCTCTTGCTTACAGTAATCCTGCTGCTCGTACAGATTCTTTGTGCCATACCGGCACATGTTTTGCGGAAGTCACGTGCATTTGCTTGTAAAGTCAACTGCTTACCGCCCGAACCGGAATCTGATTGCTAAAAAAAATAAAAAGCCGTAATCCACCAATCCGAACATGTAGGAAGGGTTCCCCAGTAATTAGGAGCTCTCCAGTTGTCACAAGAATATTCAACAGGTTACCGGTACTTTTGTCATGACATTGTTAAGTTACACAATTACCTGTGTCTTTGCCCCACTGAAGGTCATTTTCCCTGCAAACTTATACCTTGGCCGCTCGGAAAAAATCACTCCCGCCGAACAGAAGGAGTCAACACCTTTTCCGCAACCAACGTCAACTCAAAAGTGCTTCCCTCATCCTCTGGTATCGCACCTAACAGCCCACGACAAGTCCCTCCATTGATATTTTTCACAATCCGGGCTCACTTGTCATCTCGAGTTTGACACTTCCCTTCCTTCCTTCTTTTTTTCTCTCTCTACACCTTTCGTACCACTTAGGACGTCGCTTGTTGACGTTCGAATTTTTTTTTTGACAAGACAACAACAACCCCTCACTACCCCTCATCATGTCTAGAAACACACCAAACTCATGGGAAGATGCGGCTGGGGACGATAATGACTTGGCTCGACAAGCACAAGATCAGCCGAACTTGAACCGGCCGCAGCAACAGCAACAGCAGCAGCCACAAGGTTCCAGCTTTAGACCGTCGTACAATGGTTCAACATTCCAACCCGGCGCTACTTCGTTCACGCCTGGAGCTCCAGCCTTCACTCCTGGAGCCAGTAGCTATGGCCAGCCTGGGTACGGAGCCGGATATGGGCAGCAATATTCTCAGTATGGACAGTACGGCCAGTACGGTATGCAAGGAGGGCACGAACAATATGGGCAGCAATATGGAAATTATGGTGGCGGATATGGGCAACAGGCTGCGTACGGACAACAGCCCGGCCAGTTTCCCGGATACCAGCAGCAACAGCAGCAACCGCAGCCTTACCGGCCACCACATATTCATCGTCAGCAGCAGCAGCAGGCAGTTCCACAGATTGCCAAAAAGCAGGACTCGGCACCAACTTCCGGAGCTTCTTCTCCAGCTCCTCCCAAGAGCGGGACATCTACACCTATTCCTGCTACTTCCACCGCTGCTCCTTCGAAGGTGCTCAGAATCGGTGGTGATGCAGCTCCAAAGGTTTTGAAGATTGGTGGAGATCCCACTCCCCCGCCCAAGAGGGAGCCGGACAATAAACCGGGTTCCGGCGCTGGTGTTGCTGCTAATAAGGCTGTTGCTGCTTCCACAGCTGGAGGAAGTGGAAAGACGAGCCCAAGTCCTGGTGGACCTTCTACTGGGAAGGCATCCCCTGCCCCAACTACCGCGGAGAAGGCGGCCAATCTTGCTGCAGAAAGGCGAGAAGCGGACGCAGTAGCAAAGGCGCAAGCGGACGAGATTGACGACTCTGTTATTGAGGAGCTTTACGGGAAGGTAGTTTTCCATTTATGTGATATTCTTTATTCCTCACCTTGTCTGACCCTATATATAGGAACACGTAAATCTAATCTTTATTGGTCACGTCGATGCTGGAAAATCATCTCTTGGAGGTGCAATTCTATACGCCACAGGGATGGTAGATGAACGTACCATGGACAAGTACAAGCGTGAAGCCAAAGAACAGGGTCGCGAATCGTGGTATCTTTCATGGGCCCTCGATTTGACAAAGGAAGAACGTGCAAAGGGCAAAACAGTTGAAGTTGGACGTGCATATTTCGAGACCGAGACGAGACGATATACTATCCTTGACGCCCCAGGCCACAAAAATTATGTTCCTAGCATGATTGGTGGTGCTTCACAGGCTGATGTCGGAATCTTGGTCATCTCTGCCAGAAAGGGAGAATATGAGACAGGATTCGAGAAAGGAGGACAGACCAGGGAACACGCGGTTTTGGCCAAAACCCAGGGTGTAAACAAATTAATTGTGGCAGTTAATAAGATGGACGACCCAACCGTCTGCTGGAGCAAGGAACGTTTTGATGAATGCACGACCAAGCTCACACAATTCCTCAAGTCGACTGGTTACAATCCCAAGACAGGTTGGATATATAGCTTTGCGTAGATTTGTAGAGTAATTGCTGACGTGTTGCGCAGATTTGATGTTCATGCCACTATCCGCACTGACTGGTGCTGGTTTGAAGACACGAGTTACCCAAGATGTTTGCCCCTGGTATACTGGGCCATCACTCCTGGAGTACCTGGATAACATGAAAACATTGGAGCGTAAACTCAAAACACCATTCATGTTGCCTATCAGTGGAAAGTACAAGGTGACTAAAACCCATGCCCTCCTCTGCAATAGTAGCTAACACAATCCTAGGATATGGGAACCGTGATCGAAGGGAAGGTGGAGTCCGGTTTCATCAAGAAAAATTCCAACCTCGTGATGATGCCTGGAAAGACACCTGTGGAAGTTGTTGCTGTCTACGGGGAAACAGAGGAAGAGCTCCCCCATGCCCAATGTGGGGATCAAGTACGTCTGCGGGTACGGGGAATTGAGGAAGAAGACGTCATTCCTGGATTTGTCCTTTCAAGTCCTAAGAAGCCCATTCACTGCGTCTCTGCATTCGAAGCGCAAATTCACATTCTAGAACTTAAGAGTATATTGACAGCCGGTTTCAACTGTGTTATGCACGTTCACACGACAATCCAGGAGGTCACATTCGCTGCGTTACTGCATAAACTCGAGAAAGGCACAGGAAGGAAGAGTCGAAAGCCCCCAGCGTTCGCCAACAAGGGTAAGCAATTCGAACACTTTAATCCATTGAACGTTACCTAATATGTGCATAGGGCAAGCAATTATCGCTCGCCTTGAGTCGACAACTGGGTCACTGTTCCCCATTGAGAAATATGAAGACTACCAACAACTTGGCCGTTTCACTCTTCGTGATCAGGTATGATCCTTCCTTGGCTACTCACGAGGGCTTATTGCTAATTGCCGTTCTCTAGGGACAAACAATTGCCATCGGTAAGGTCACAAAGCTGATCGTAGAATAAAAGGTTTTAGAGCCAATCGCGCCTATACGATCACAAAAGCTTGCATTCTAGAAACAACAATATGACATCCTTTTGGCGAGTGAGTTCACCTTTCCTCTGATGGTAGAGCGTGCGAGAAGGGTCGGATACACGGGCAGATGGAATCCGGGGTGGTATTTCCTTCCTTTTCTTCTCTTTTCCTTGAGGCATGCCTGGGGGGGCGATGAATGGAGGGGTAAGCATGTTCCTCTAGATCAATTCCAAAGCTGTCAAAAGCAAAGTTATGTGATGTGAAGAGTGCAGGTGTACTTGAGTAGCTTGACGGTAAAGTGAAGTTCTCGTGAAAACCGGCCCTGATTGATCATTGTGAATGCATCTACTGTGCTGATCGAAATCAGCGAGTTATCCGGATGAAGTGAAGGGGGGTGACCTGTGGCCCGTGAGAGGCCTAGGTACCATAAGTTATGCCTTTTCGGTCCCTTTGCATCATCCCATCTAGTAGCCCTATGCACAGACCATGCCCCAAACATTACTCATCCATCACTCGGAAATTTGAAAGTTCGGCAAGAATGGTCCGAGCGAGACCTAACCCATAGCTTCCGGACTCCGCAGAGCCTCAGTCAACACAACTCCGTCCTCACAACTATCATTCATCACCAACCAACCATCCAGAACCTCTCGAAACAATGTCCGGTCAAACAACGCCCACCGCGCCATCTGATCCCCCCAAAATCCCCTCCTCGACCTCAACCGACGACCTGCCCGTTGCCCTATCCGCCTCACTAGTCCTAACCTCCCTCCCGCGCGACGGCAAGATCGCGCTGGACAAGGCCCTGCACCCACGCCCCACGAAGGTCAACATCCGCTTCAAGCCCATCGGCTCCGCCCCCGCGCTCGACAAGGCCGTGTACAAGATCAAGACCAGCCAACGGTTCGAGAACGTGGTCAAGTTTCTCCGCGACAGCTTGGGGCTCAGGAACTCGGAGAGCATCTTTCTGTACATCAATTCGACCTTTGCGCCGGGAGGGGATGAGAATGTGGGGAACCTGTGGAATGTGAGTCCCCGCTCCCGGTGGGATAGGATGGGATGGGGTTGATGTGAGTACCGTAGTGCTTTCGGGTGGATGATCAATTGATCGTTTCGTATGCTATGAATGCGGCGTTTGGGTGACCGGGATGGGGTATTGGGTAGGATGGTTGGGTAGATAGGATTTGTTGGACCGCACCGAATGTACATGATCTTCCCTTGGCCGTTTTATTCCACAGCCTGAATGGTCTAGTGGTATGATTCCTGCTTTGGGTAACTGAAAATGCAGGAGGTCTCCGGTTCAATCCCGGATTCAGGCCCTTTTTCTTTTTTTTTTCTTTCGTTTTGCCTGCCTGTATGCATGCATAATTATCATACGGTACCAGATACCATTTTTGGGTTTGACAAGTTATATAGCCTGACTGTACCATGGTCAGAATAACTCGGGGGGAAAGGGGATGTATGAGTGGGGGGAAAAGGGAGAGCAACGAAACGCCAAAAATCTTATACGACTCGTACAGCACCGAGATATCCCGACCCGACGGGAAAAACATCCACTTGGCAGAGAAGAAGAAAAGGAAAAAAAAAAAAGAGAAAAAGAAAAAGAAAAAAGAAACTAACGATACCACACTCATACACTCCAACACTATCGGTAAACCACGGAAAGTGAACCTTATCCGCAAAATCACTATAATCCACATGCCGGCAGAGCAACGACAATCACGATAACTCCCCGGGTCAACATATCACAACCAGACCAAACCGTCAGGGGGAATAACACAAAAAGGCATTGTCAGAAAGAGGGGGTATTATAAAAATGGCTCAAGGGAAAAAATTTTTTCTCTAATGGTATTATATCAGAACCGTTGTTGATACTGCCGGATTCGGTTTGTCGGCTGAGTCAGATTTGATTTGGTTTTTTGGGTTGGGCTGGGCTGGAGCGTGTGTGGTTTGAGGGGTGTGGTTGGTGCGCGGGTGTGCTTGCAGATTTTGTGCCCCAGAGAAAGTACTGTACTCGTAGTGCCGTACAGTACCCTACATGTCCCGGGCGATAAGTAAGTTACCTGGGAACGGTGATTCGCGAAATGTATGGTGAAAAAATACTGTGCATGTCTGGGCTTCGATACAAATTTGCGACCCCCGTTTCCGCATACTGTTTGCCAGTGATAAGTACCAGCATTGCAGGACCGAAGGAAGCGAGAACCAATGGTCTGTTTCGGAATATCAAAGATTCTCGGGTGGCACTGGAGGGATGCGCTATCACATTTGACTACAAATTTTCTCCCGGTGCATAAACATTATTTCAAAAAAAACGATACGCTACCATACTTGAAGACTTTGTTGAAGACCTTGATTCAACTTCTTGTACTACTAACAGTGATAACCACCCCCGCTTTGAATAATATGCAACAGTAGGGAAAATTTTCGAACGCCTGTTTGACCCAGGAAGAAAAATGTGAGACGAAAGAAAAAGTTGAGAGAAAAAAAAGGAAAATACACAAAAGGAAAATCTGTACTCGTACGCTCCCCTCCGTCAATCATACCAAAAAGACAAACAAGCGAAATCCATGCATCTATGTTCCACAACTGCCTCCAGTTGCCAAACTAAGTCAATCTTCTGGGATAAGATGCCCTAGGCTTATACGACAGGAGCTGCCTCCTTAACATCTTGAGTTGCCTCGTCCTCGTACTTGGCAAAGTTTTCTCTGAAGAGTTGGCCAAGCTTCCTGACCTCGTCGTGGAAGTCAGCGGCATCGCCGGACCCTGAGGAATATTGTAAGCCAATGTGCAAGCATAAATGTGTCAGGGTTAGGTGGAACTTACAGCTCTTGCTTGGGTTTAAGAATTGAGCAGGGACGCCAGGAGCGGTCTTAGGGACCTGGAGATTGAAGGTCTCGTAGGTCTCATACTCTTGCTGCGCAAGCTCACCGGAGTGGATGGCATCCAGGATAGCACGAGTGTACTTCAGAGGGCAACGTCTACCACCCTTGGTAGCGCTGGCACCAACCCAACCGGTGTTCAGGAGCCAGACATCGGCCTTGTGCTCGGTGATCTTGTCGGACAACATCCTAGCGTATCTCATGGGGTGCAGGGCAAGGAAGGGCTGACCAAAGCACGCGGAGAATGTGGCTTGCGGTTCTGTGATACCGTCCTCAGTGCCAGCCATCTTTGAGGTGTAGCCAGAGATGAAGTGGTACATAGTCTAGAATTTCGATTAGCGGAAACTCCTCAAAGCGAGAAAGATATCGCGACGCATACCTGGGCATTGTTCAGCTTGCTGATTGGCGGGAGCACGGCTCTCGCGTCACATGTCAGAAGGATGATGTTTGATGGGTGAGAGTCAGCAATGCAAGGAATCTTGGCATTCTGAATGTACTCGATAGGGTAGCAAGCCCTGGTGTTTTCAGTCAATGTGCAATCATCGTAGTTGACCGCTCTGGTTTCTGGGTTGAAAACGACGTTCTCAAGAACCGAGCCGAACCGAATGGAGCCGAAAATTTCCGGCTCCTTCTCAGCCGAGAGGCCAATGCACTTGGCGTAGCAACCACCCTCAATGTTGAAAACACCCCTGTCCGACCAGCAGTGCTCATCGTCACCAATCAAGGCTCGGTTAGGATCGGCTGACAAGGTAGTCTTTCCCGTTCCGGAAAGACCGAAGAATAAAGTGACATCTCCCTCTTTACCCTCGTTCGCAGAGGAATGGAGAGTGAGAACATTGTGTTTGACAGGCATTTCGTAGAACAAGATGGTGAAAACACCCTTCTTCATCTCACCGGCATACTCGGTGCCAAGGATGACCATCTCCTTCTCACCAAAGTTAATGGCAACGGAAGTTGATGATGTCATTCCAGCGGTATATCTATTCGCGGGGACTAAGCTAATGTTAGCAAACGTCCATTCCAGACCAGAAGAGAAGGAGCCTCTTACAAGACCCAGCATTGTAAATGACATAATCGGGCTCGAAGTGGACCAGCTCTTCAGGTTTGGGCCTGATGAGCATGTTTCTCATGAACAAAGCGTGGTATGCGCGAGCGCAAACAACACGGACTTTGATTCTGTAGCGCTCGTCCCATCCGGCGTAACCATCAACGACGTAGATTCTGTTCCTGGTATTCAGGTAATCGACGGCACGCTCACGATTGATTCTCCAGACCTGAGACGTCATGATCACGTGATTAGCCCAACTGGTCTCCCACTAAAAACCCTGAAAGCTGAAAGCGGGTGGGAAAATGCGGGGATCACTCACATCGGGGTGCATCGGCTTGTTCACGGGACCCCACCAGATCTCGTCTTCTGATGTGGGCTCCTTGACAATGCGTTTGTCGAGAGGAGAACGACCGGTTTTCAATCCGGAGTAAGCGGTCAAGGCACCGGATGATGTAATTGCGGAGCCAGTTTCGTAGACGAGAGCATCCTCATAGAGAGCAGCTACCGATGCATTTGGAATCTTTGAGTGGTGTTAATTTTGAACCGTTCACCTCAAGGGGAACACTAAAGTGTCGGATTGGAGACATACAATGGCAACACGATCGTAATCGATATTAGCTTTGTCATGGAGTTCCTCTTCGATTTCCGTGTGTTCACGAGTAGGCCTGTAATTCTGACGTCAGAAATGTCCAATGACAATGAATTGGCGAGGAGTTGGCGGGAGAGCTGGGCGCTCTCGAGCGATGGGGAGAAATCTCCAGAAAGAGTTTGTTCGGGGTGGCAAACGATTGATATAGAATCGAGGGGAGCTTACTGGACACCTCCAGGGTGGAGGGAGGTACGATTGACGGTGTCAGAAACCATTTCTTTCTTGAAAGGCTGAGTTTTGAGTAAAGCGGTGGAGGAAGTAAAGATGTTCTTGAAGTGTACGGGACGAGATGCGCTGGTTGAGATTGATGGTCGACGATTAGAGCTGGGGGAGGTTGGGGTCTTTATAACCTTTTGAGCTGAAGCCATAATCTGTATAAGATGGTTGGAGGGACGAGCGTAAGATGTAAGTTGTGTAAGGGATGAGGATGAAGGGGACGATGATTGGGAGTTCAAGAAGTAAAATGTCGGACGCAGGTCTAAGATATTCCGGGAAGGTTCGTGGTGCTTGGACGACGAATGGAAAGCGAGCAGCTCCAACCGTCGACGCCTCTGGAGGCGGTGATCACTCTCATTTCTGCCTCTCCAGTTGGTTGGCATCGGGACAACCCGGCGCTTCGCAACACCTCTGAATGTGTTCCCATGAGAATAATACTGTCCGAGACTCTGCCGGTAGTGGCATGCGGGTGAAATCGGGGACCATCCGAACCTAGAAGCCATACGGTGGAGTCTTACCGGGATGTATGCAGGCTGTGCTACCAGAGCCGTAATCCGAATCGATTGACGCAGCAAGTGTAGGGCCACATAGACCACATGAATTGCTTCTCTTCTCTTTTTTCTTTCTTTCCTTCCTCTTCTCTTTCTGGGGAAACCAGAGGAACAGAGTGACAAAGACGAGAAACGCCCGGAGCGTTAAAAGTCCCATCCCAGTTCGTATTTCCCATGGGTGACCCGTTCTCTACTCGTACCTTGTCGTACTTGACCCGCATTTGGCTTGCGAGGGGAAGTGGGTGGGGTGGGGGGAAAGCTTCGGAACAACTGTATATGGGATGATAGCCTCTAACTTATCACTCGAATAACCGCGGGCAGAAGGAACACGGGAAATGGGGAGAGAGAAAAAAACAAAAAAAAAAAACCTGGACTACGATATCACACGCATTCAGACATCGAGATAGTTTACCCCCGGTACTCCACGAATAACTCTCCATGGGCATCCTATTAAAAGAAAATTATTTAATCAATTGGTGATAGACGATGATCCACTTGGCCCTTCGGTTGGTGGGCTCAAGCTTATGAGATGGACTAGGGCTCGGAGACGAGAGCACCTGGCACTCTCTCCAGGTCAAGACTTCAACACCAGCAGCCGGTACTCCAATGCTGTGCTGCATCGGGTGTTTACGAAATCATGCACATCAAGGCAACACTAACAACTACTGTACGGTACAGTTCGAGTACAGGAGGACTGCTCGAGTAATCTTACAGTAACTGCAGCTCTACATGTAACACATCTACAGTCAAACCCCGCTGTCCCGGATCTCGATAATACGGATACCTCGCTGTCCCGTATGAAACACTGTGAATTCAAAAATTCTTTACTGCAAAACCAGACCCGTTGTCCCGGATTACTCGTTGAACCGGACAGATTCTGCGGATTTTGGCCATCCGGGATAGCGAGGTGCGACTGTACTGTGCTGTGCTCCGTTCACAAGAGGCATCAAAAAGCATCGTGAGGCTTTTTACTCGACTATCAAATCTTACATCCACCTACCGTGCGCTTAGACCTCACCGGGTTTCATTCCTTTTTCCTGTCCTATTCCTTCTCTATCCATCCCCTTCCTCTTCCTCCTCTTTCCTCTTTCTCCCCTCTCCTTTGTTACAGCGGAAAAATTTTCTTCGCGAGTCGCGTGCCTCGATTTCACACATCGCAATGTGCAGCTGAAACTCCCCTTCCGGGTTCAGGGGTCACATGCGATAGAGAATTGGATGAATAAGGCCTTTGATTCGAGGCTTGCGAATGGGTAAGGATTCGAGGTATATTCGCCCTTGGCGGATGGGGGGCTCAAATCCGTTTCTCATTCCGTATTCGATGATTGCACGACATGGTGATGAGTTTTTCATAATCAAAGCAGGCATTGATCCGGCATCAATATTTCAGAAATACCGGTATAATACAGTACTCTGACTTTGCTTGAGGCATGATACGGGCAGCGAGGAGTACGCGTACTGTACCGTTACTCTACAGGACACAGGGGAGGGGGCAGAGGATGGAGACGGAGAGGAGAGAGAGTCAGGGAAAGAGAGGGAAAAAAAAAATCTATTGACGCCCCGAGTGACACCCGGAAAAATTATGCATGAACCGGTAAATTAGAAAGCTGGAGCTGAGGTTACTGTACTGTACTGCAATTAAATCCCTAGTGACTCGACTCCACACTCCACCACTTTGCTTCAGCCTTGAGGTTGTACCCCACATATCGGGTATTTCGCCAATCGTTCGGGAAAAAAGCAAGAAAAATCCATCGCTGTCCAATTTCGGTCCCTGAGCGTTTCTTGTCCCATGCTCTAGAGCAATCCAAAACGGTGCTCCCTCTCCTCAAGTCCAAACTACAGTAGTACATACATGCTGTGCCTCGACTTGTCACTTGTATCATCTGTTCCACAGACCACACGATCCAGGATGAGGTAGAGTCTCCATGAGGGCACAGTTGTCGGTAGACCAAAGCGATTGATCAGCGAAAGCCCCCAACAATGGAATCCAGAACAATAGTCCTCACGGAAGAGCTCCTTCAACTTTGAGATTAGCTCCACCTTCCCTCGCCAAGGATCGTGAGATTTAGCTGAGAGAGAGAAAGAAAAGAAAGAACTTGGCTGGAGCACGTGTTGTGTCTTTGTGGGTTAGCCACTGCTTCCTTTTTCCATGCTCCAACTCAACAGTTACGTACCCTACGGTATTGATGTCCAAATGCTTCCGATGCCCCGATATGGCCATCGTCGGCAGCCCATCGATTTCTTCAACAATCTCGGCAGTCACCGAAAATCTAGGATACAAGCACAACAGAAGAAGTGAATATGATACAACCGCTTTCAAAGACATACCGGTACCGGTACTGCAGATCGAAGGCTCTCAGAGAGAGGGAAGAACAAGTGGGGAGAGGTCAGGCCCATCAGATCCCGGAGGCTTCATCAAGGAATCAACACAAACCCCTCCCCCTCCGATTTCTCAAGTTTCCGGGACGCTGACGAGTTGGAGAAGGCGAAGCTGCCTCAGTGTTCGAAGAGATCGGCTATGGCGCAACAGCACTACTAGCAGCGCCTTTGCCGTGTGCTCCTGTCCGGGACGACGATGGGCACGCCAGTCGGGATTGCTCAAGAGGGCCTCCGCGAACGCTTCCAGGTAAACTAAAAGACTCAATAAGCCATTGTCGGGGAGAGGGAGTGTGTGTGAAATCGAGAATAATGTTAATACAAAAAAAGTCCACTGGCAATTCATTAGTGACATCGCGAAAACAACCGTGGAGAAAATTCCCCTTGGCCAAGTTCGGTAGACCTCGAATCTCGATCAGTCAAACGGAATCTGATGATTTCGCTGTTCTTCATAGTACTCGAGCACCGTACAGTACAGCCCCCCGCCAAAGCTGTGGAGCCGTTCAAGCGCTCAAAAAACTCTTGTGCAACCGACGGAAGCTCGGCCGAGCTCTCTGTTCTCCTGTGCATTCCGAGTGAGAAAGCCCGGAACGATCTGCCGTTGACGACAACCTCCCTTCCTCCTTCCCGCTTTGCAACAACCGCAGCGGAACTTCAACCTCAATCGCTGGAGGTAATGTTTAAAGTAAAGATAAAAAGGGGCTATGATATGAGGGAGCAAATCTGACGTCAGAAGTGCCAGAAAATTCGAATTCGCTCTACAAATCAGGGCAAAGCAAATCGTCCGAAATCACTAAATATCCCTCAAGACCTTCCTTCCTCCTATCTATCCGGGTCACGAATTTCGGTCGCTTGAAACGGAAACAGCAATGATCCGAAACTGTGCCAGGCTATGGTGAGCCGTGCTTGTGCCTCCCTACAGGCATTCTCTACGGTGCCGGCACTGTATCCAAAAAGTGTCTCTTTCGCACGGCGGGCGAGCGCTTTTTGCCTGGAGCTTATGGGATCTGGGGCAGGGTAAGGGAAGGGTTTTTGGTCACAATATGCGCAGTTATCTCGCCTTGTTCGGTTTGACTGGGGCCGAGGTGCAGTGTATTCGTAGTCCCCTCCCAGTACTACCGTATGCGATACCATATCTTTAGGACTAATTCTGCCGGGGGCGAGAGAGTGTCATAGCTTGGCTCGAGAGATATTATACCGAAAAAGGTATTTCCTTAGTTTTTCCGGTAGCACCAATCTCACTCACCCTTACTTTGTGTGATTGCCACACCGGTAGCCGATATCATATCAAAAGCTTGTGCCCTGCTGCGGGTTAATCGGTGGGATGACTATCACTCATTCACTCACCCACCCAGGACACAGACCACTTGGGCTACTGTATTTCAACATCGCAAGAACCTAGGGCGAGGGAAAAGCCTTCACAAATTTCAGTATTATCACGAAATTACTCTTCCTTTCCTCTCTCTCTCAACAACTTGTGGTATTCACTGACCCTCCCCCAATACTCGTACGGCAGCCCATCCAAACCACCGATGCGGTAATTCCCCCAAGAAAATGCCGAGCCTTCCGTGCATAGCCCAGCCCAACCCAACCCGGTCCGAGCCCACCTATCGTACCGACCTTACCACCAATACCGGTACTGGTATATCCTGTCGATCACCCACGTTACTTGCTCCACCCCCCCACCCCCCTACCCTCTCCATGCTCACACCTGTTCGCCAACCAAGTCCATGGAGTAGAGAAGCTTTACGGGGGTGGGAGAAAAAGGGGGGCATATTCACCCACCGTCACTCGCTGAGCCCCTCAACACTCTCAAGACATAGGCGGGTGGATGCACTCCTCACAGACAAGAAGTATCCGAAAATACGGGCCATGAGTTTGTATGGGTGCTCAGATGCGCGTTGAATTCTTGCTGTATATTTTGTGAGTCCTTGTTTTCGGATATCTCTTGCCTGGGGCACTACAGAACATATGATACCGGTAGTATGGAATGCAATGTCTTAGGTGCTATCACGGAACGAATATGCCAAGAGGAGGGGGATAGGCGTCGTCCATTCCACGACACAGTACCGGTATCGAAGTTAGGCACCACAAGTTCTTTAGTGAAACATTCAGACAGGAAAACCACCGTTGGTCATGAACCACTTGTGTCCCCTCCGGGAAAACGACTCAAGCCCGAAATGACAAGCCTCTACTCGCTCCAGAAATGGAAATTGTTTAAGCCGCGTCTCGATCTACGATATCCGGTGAGGTTCTGCTTCTTGCGCTACGAGTTTCCGTGCGTTCTGAGTTGGTTTAAAGCGGTTTGGTCGATGGACTGTGGATTGGGCGCCCCGACTTCCGACAGATGTATTGCGTGACCCCGAATGCCTCGTCGGTGCTCTGCTCTCTGGGATGGCTTCCAAACTTGTCAAGGAACGCGAGTTGACGCTTGATCTCGATAGCGCGTGCCAATGTTGCAACGAAGGGGGGTTGGATCAAAAATGATTGAAGGTTTGGGACACGCTTTTTCAAACCGGGGGGTCATAAGATAAGAACCCCCTCTAACAAAACAGTAAACAATGACAATTGAAGGTAGCTGGAATGAAAGAAACAAGTAAAATGATAGGAAAGGGAAGAAAAATGTAGTACAAGGAGCAAATAGCTACCGTATAGTAGTACTAATACTCCTCTTTCCCTGCCTGCTGCTTCTGGGTCATACAGCTGAAGGCGAAAACTCCTCTATCAAACACAAGGTTCCTGCCGTTTTTGCTTACTAAAGGCATCAAAGAACCCCCCTTCAATCCCCCATTTTCAGAAGCCCGATTCAATCCCCCCCCTTCTAACCCACCGGGTTTGATTGTGGAGTGGTTCTTTGCAACGCTGCGTGGTGCTAACGCTTGTGCGTTACGCCAAGGCGTGGGTTCGGTCCTCCCTCTCTGGAGCCGTGTTTGGGATTACTCGCCACATGCCGGTACGGTAGTTTATTTTTGCTACCGCACTGTATGATAGGTTTGTCCGTTTCTTTGGATGAATGGG
>QLOI01001893.1:0-15913 GCA_003313605.1 Tuber umbilicatum | reverse complement strand
GGGAGAGAGCACCATAAGGCACCGAGGTAGAATCACTCGCTGATTAATTTAGACCGCTGTTGCTTACATGGTGTCCATACTGCATAGTCTGGTTTAACTGGAAACGGCGCTAGAACAGTCAAACAACGTGTGGAGCAGTAGGTAAACGGAATTAACCCTTGAGCCAGACCTTGCCGATAATTCCCCCGTAGGGCCCTGTCTCCACCAAAGTTCTCACTGCTTTGGGGGAAAGAGTCCCCCGAAGAGGTTTATTCTTGCTTACCTCTTCAGCCATACTTTTCTTGACTGTTCTAGCGCCGTTTCCAGTTAACGATACTACTGTGTAGGTGTTTTGATGGCGGATATCAACTGATTGTCCGCGGTATCAAAGTAGAGATTTCTCAACGAGGTGGGGAGGGGGGATATTGTGGGTTTGTTGGCCGCGGGGGGAGGTGCTATCGTGTCGTGGTATCGTAAATAGGTTTAATATTGAGAGTTTTGTGAGAATTTTTTTTTTCCTTGGGGGGGAATGCAAAACTTGCCATAGAGGATTGACTTGTTGGGTTACTGTACGAGTGAATCGCTTTCTCATTACCCAAATGCTTCGATATGATCCTGGTGACGGGATTCGCTACCCCTCTACGTTTTGCGCCTGTTGTCTGAAAGCAATACAGAGCTGATGAAAAAATCATTGCCATAATGTAGGGAATTTTTCCACTCCGTAGTCGTGGCTGGGGGGTTAGGGTCCGGGTTGGAACTGGTTCTGGTCTAATGCACTATGATACCATAGTATTGTACGTCGTGCTTTTTGTATGGGAAGCTCATAGGGTTAAAAAGGACCGTCATTATTTCTAGTATTTTGCCGTGGGAATTTACTAAACATAACTTGTCACTTCTACAAATGTGATGGTGTCTAAATGGCTCTAGTCTAAAGGCACTATCATACGATTTTTCCCTACGAAGTGAGCACCCACCACATATCAGCTTGGGTTATACTTGTACGCTGTTAGGCCGTACGGTAGTTCAAAGCATTTTGTAAGCTGGTGCTTGCCACGCCGGGTGCTCGCTATGTAGGGAAATATCGAAATTTCTAATCTCTCTACGGAACGACGGGGGTGTGGTTTTGCAAAGTGAGTATGCATACCCGTTTCGCTGTGAACCCGTAACGACCCGGGGGGGCAGCGGATTTTGTCGTCGGGCTCGTATCATACATACATACAATGAACGCCAAGCCTCGTATCTGAAAAAGCACTTTACGCCATTCTATCGCGTCTGAGCCCCAGGACCCTATGACTGCATGCCTCTTGGCAACTCGTCGCGTCTCCCCACATCCTTCCCCAGATCTCGTCGCCGCCCTCTCATTCCCCATCCAAGCGCGGTACTTACCACAGCGAACACAACACAACCACTGCTGGTAACTCTCCCTTTTTTCTTTTCTCTTTTGCGAAACTGGTAATAAATGTTTAGAAACGAAAATTGTGGAAAAAAATAATGTCGCAGAAACGTTCGGCCTCGAACCCGCCGCCGGGTCCGGGACAGCCGTCGAGTCGGCGCCGAGCGCCGGGGGCTACGGTCGCTAATGAGATGTTGGGTGTTGCAGGGTCCGCAGGTAGCAGTAGTATGGGGAGTGCGGCGCCGGCGGAGGTTACGGGTTCTGGTGCCCGTGTTGGGTCTTCTGCGAAAAGGTCGTCAGCTATTCTGGTTAACCGTTCTGGATCGGGACCCGAAGGAGGCGGGGGGCCTGTATCTGCGAGTGGGAGTGCTGGCAGCAGCGGGAAGGCTCAGGTTGGCGCGGGGCCGTCTCGAACCGCTCTGCCGATTCCTAGTGAGGCTGTGGGTGGTTTGGGCGAGGGCGCTACTAACGAAGACTCGGATGGGGGCTCGGACGAGGATGGGGTTGATTGGGAAGATGTGGATTTGGGCCCGCAAGGTGTGTTCGCTGTGGCCTATTCATTCGTATTGCTATGACAGCTAACATGGTACTCTATAGCGGTGTCCGTCTTCCTATCTTCCGGTCTAAACGAAAACCCCGAGCCGGCAACACTATCCCTCACCCTCGTCGAGAAAGGCAAAAAGCCCGCGCGCGCGGTACGAAAGATAACACTAATCGAACGCAGAATCAGATGGGAAACACATAAATTGCACTTGTTGTGCCTTCTACACCACGTCTCGTTGCGGAATCGCTGGTGCAATAGTCCGGAAGTACAGGTAACATCCACTCGGTCAATTGGTTTGCGCATGTTGTAATTTCCTTGCCAACAAATTTGGTGAACAGGGAAATCTCTCGCCGCTGGTGAAATCGGGGATCCGCCAGCTTCTAATTGGCGATCCCCGCGACCAGCCGTACCGCCGCTCGCGGCTTTTCTTGGATGGGCTGGAGGCCTTATCCGATCTCTGGGTAGAAAAGTTCCGAGTAAGGAGGGCAGGGCTGAGCAGGTGTCGGTGGGCCGGGCCGGAGGTTGTTTTTGTTCCCATTGCCGCTGCTGCTCGTATTCGGGTCGCTAATATGTATAACAATTAGAACTTTATACACAAGGGCGGCGACCCTCCACTGGGATACAGGGAATTTGTGGTACTCTCTGAATTTTGCAAAGGCTCCAGGGATATCGGCGCGCAGTTTTTCTGCGCAATGCTTCGGTCGATAGGAGTGACCTGTCGACTCGTCTGCTCCCTACAGGCACTCCCATTCACGTTCTCCAGGCACGAGCCTCCTATGAAAAATCTGGCCGATGCTACTACTGGGGGTTCGGATAGAGGAATTGGTTACATTAGTAAAACCTGGCTTCAGAATTGTAGGCAGAATGATTACGGGACTAGATGGGATGAGCCTGACTGTCCGGTGTATTGGGTTGAAGCTTGGAGCGTGGGAGGGCAGAAGTGGATAGCCGTGGACCCGTTTGCTACAAAAACTGTTGGGAAACCGAGCACTATTGAGCCACTACGGCCAATGTTCGGGAATTCGATGAGTTACGTTGTAGCCTTCGAGGATGGTTAGTTCTGATTTGTGGATCTTGTGAGGTCTCTTCAATGTACTAATTGAGCACACAGACGGCGACTGCACTGATGTGACGAGACGCTACGCACACGCATTCATCACGAAAACCCGCAAAGCCCGAGTCACCGTAACTTCTGCTGGGGAAATCTGGTGGGACAAAGTCATGGCTATACTCGCGACAGGTGCACATCCTGTGAGTTTATTTCCTTCTTTTAATCCATCCATTAGCATTTGGATTGGTTCGGTTTGCTTACAATATGTCCATCCGTCGAAAATCCAGGATCGACAGCGAGTTGAGCAAACTGAACTCACTAACAAGACACTTCACGAGCCTGTTCCAAAAACCCTCAAGGATCTCAAGGGACATCCATTGTACTCTCACACCCTCCCTCCCTATTCGCCACCACCACCACCATAACCAGCAATACTAACACTAAACAGATACGTACTCGAACGCCACCTTAAGGGCGACGAATTCCTGAAAGTGCTCCGGAAGCGCGGCACGCTAACAACTGGGTTTGGCAAGAATCAAAAGGCGGAGCCTATATACCGCCGTGAGGATGTGGTAAAGCTCCGCTCGCTCGAAAACTGGATACGTCTCGGCCGGACGGTGAGGCCAGAGGAGGAATCAAAACCTACAAAGTATGTGAAAGCTGTTCGTCTACCTAGCACCAAACTTCGCAATGCGAGGAGCGGTATTGTGGAACCAGAGAAGACTGGTCTGTACGCGGAGTCTCAAACGGATCTTTACGTTCCGGAGCCATTGGTGGATGGGAGGCTGGTCAAGAACAAGTTTGGTAATATCGACTTGTTTGTGGCGTCGATGTTGCCGGAGGGGGCGGCGCATTTGCCTCGTATGTTAATTGTTCTTTCCGTATCCGCGAAGAGGAAGGGGTGCTAATGGGTGGGCCTGGTTGAATAGAGAAAAACGTCGATAAAGCTGCGAGACTTGTAGGCGTTGACTTCGCTCCTGCTATTGTAACTTCCTCCGCACTTGCTCTATTGAATACTTTTGCTACAGCTATTAATTGATGAAAACAGACAAACTTTGAGTACCGCAGCGGTCGCGCGTACCCCGTCGCTACTGGCATTGTAGTCTCCGAGAGACACAGGGAAGCAATAGAAGTGGTACACGAAGGGCTAGTTGAAGCTCAGAATGAAAAGGCGGCTAGGGATCGTGATGTGAAAGCACTCCGTATGTGGCGACGCTTCATTACGAAGATACGCATCTTGGATCATGTCAGTCGAATACCGGATGAGCAGGAAACTGCTCATCCAATGACTATGGTGGCAAGTAATGAGACCAAAGCTGTTGAAAAGGGAGTCGTAGAGGTTGTCGAAACGGATGAAGAGGAATTTGGTGGCTTTCGCGGTGGATTCTACTCCGTGTCTGAGGAATCGGAGCCTCCTATTATCAGGAAACCGGCTAAAAGCCCTCTGAGTCTTAGACAGCGACGCAAAAACCTCCGCGCTTCTCCGTCTTCAGCTTCTACTAAGACCACCGCTAAGAAAGCAGCAAAGTCTAAGTCTACCACTACTAAAGCTAAACCCATCGCGAGGAAACCCCGTGGACGAAAAGCCATCCCCCAGTCGGACGAAGAGGAAGAAGCAGAGGAAAGCGAAGCCTCCGATTCAAGCTCCTCCGGGGCTCAACGCCGCAATCGCGGTTCTCGCAATTTCAATTACAAATACAACTTCGGTGCTGACTCCAGTGGCGACGACACTGATGCTAGTGGTAGTGGTGGTTTCCTACAGCGACAGGAAAGCAAAGCGGCGCCTCGCAGGAGTGCTCGACTCAATACCGCTGCCAAGAGAGCTACACCCGTGAGGTACACTCTCGACGAGGATGACGACGAGGATGACGACGGGGATGAGCTAGAGCTAGAGTCGGCGAATCAGCAGCAAGAAGAGGAGGAAGGGCTGCAGAATCAGAAGAAGAGAGCAAGTGGCGGCTTTCTTGTCGAATCTAACGATCCCCATAGCGAACTTAGTGATGCGCCCAGTGGTCTCCTATCTGATTCCGAATATGAAGCATCGATCGGTAGTAAAGCTATCGAGTCCAATCCTGCTCTCAGACAGGAGGATCGCGGTTCTAGTGAGTTCTCCACGGAAGCACTGGAGGAACAGGACGACGAAGGCGGCGATGGTGACAACGAGGACGAAGGTGATGATTATTCTGAATCAAGAGGTGTAGTGGACGTACTCGAAACGCCTCATGATAGCCGTAATGGCGAAGACTTGGAAAAAGCGGACTACTCTATGCGTGGCGCTGGGCCAATTGCTGGGTGCAGGACCGCGGATGCTGATAAAAATTTGGCAGACGCTAGCGGCGACGACCGTAATGGCAACGGCACTACTGTTGGAAAGTCCCTTCCACTCGGAAATGAAGCGGCAGGCGCGGAGGTTGTGGGCGCCGCCGACCCTTTGCCGGATACAATGGCCGAGACTGAGATGCATCACGGGGAACAAGCGCCAGGTAGTGATGACTCGGGTTCAATGCTATCTGAAGATCCGGAGGGTAAGGATAATCTGGATTTGGATTGGTGTAACTAGTACCTAGATGTTTTTTTTCTCCTTTCCTTCTCTTCGGATAACTTTTATGTCTTTCGGGTGTATAAATTCCTTTCTGGGGTTTCTTTTTTAACTAGATCTTGTCGAGCTATCGATCGAGTATTATAAAATTCTAGTTACACATATACATACTCTTTCTATACACTTCCTTCCTTTCTCCCGTGTCTGCACTTATCTGTGAAAACAAACACCTCGCCGTAGAGTACAGTACCATACTATAAATATACAAACTCGGATATCCTCCTATTCACTAAAAAAAAAAACATGATTGAAATATCGGTGATAAAATGTATCACCACCACCCCACAACCCTCACCATTCCATACGAACCCCATCTCATTCATGCCCCCCTCAAATCCCGGAATTCACACGACTCGCGGCGAGTGCATTGAGCCGTATTGTCATCGTGTACGGAGCGCTATCCTTAACAGTGGGGTTTAGATTTTCATTGGGGGGGGGGGGGATTCGTGCTGGTTTGAGGCTGGTGACGGCTTTTTTTTTTTATGGTGGGTGATTGGTGAGGTCGTGTTATGGCGGCGGCAGTGGTTATTCGGGTTTGGTGATGTTTTGGTCATTGACATTGCTGTTTGGGGAGCTCGGTTGTGTTGCCTATTCTTAGACCTTTGGGTCACGGACGGTCAAGTCGGGGAAGGGAGCTTTTCTCGGGTGTGGGGTGTGCTATGATACGCTAACTTACTGCTGGGCTTGGGCGGGACAAACTACGAGTACCTTTTTCCTTTAGGTATTGGAATATCGATCGATCCAATATTCTGAGCGTTTGAGTATTGTGGGTGATAATACATGATTTGGATTGCGGATGTGAATGTGAGAGAAGACCTTCAGAAACAGCCGAAACATCTCATTTATAAAACATAGTCATGAGGCTGTTAGCAAGCTAGAGCAACTAAGATAACCCGAATCCGATCTAGAATTATATGCACATTCGTGCAACAGCTACCACTCCATATCCTTCTACCTATCAACCTTATTCCTCGGTAAATAATTTCGGCACCGCCTTCTCAAACCCCATTCTCTGCCAAATTCCACCAATCCTCTCGACTAACCTTACGAAGCTATCATCATGGATAGCATTGATAATGAACTCCTCCATTTGTGCAAAGTCTTCTTCCTCGCGTGCTAGTTCTTCATCAATATTAATGAGCTGTCTCTTCTTTTGCTTGTGCTCGTTTCTGTCCTCGTTATCATTCGCCCCCCTCACCCGCTTACTCGTCACTAGGGTATCATCTCTTGTAGAGGCAGCATTGGATTTACTGCCAGAGTGCGGGAGATGGTTAGGAGTGCCTCTTCCCTCGGGGATAGGGGGCTGGAGGGGCAACCAATCTACTTTCTTGTGGTTATCGTGAGGAAAGTTCGACATGTCTCTGCCAATAGTGTTAAGATAGACTGGGACTACTTGTTTGCTGTTTAGGCCCTCGTCATTGGTCTGACGCAATACCCCGTGATTCGATCCGGGGGTCGGTATAGGCTGAGAAACGCAGCTGGCAGATGTTTGTGCCCGTGATGGCGCCCTTAAAGTCCCTACAGGAGTTGGTTGGGGCAGGGGTGGAAGAGCGCTTGCTAAACTGCTCCTGCCGCTGCTTGGAACCGGTGCTGTCGACATTTTAAGTTGCTCGTGATTTCTTAGATCTGGCGGAGGTCTTGGGGGTGGAAGGTCTTGAACGGCGTCAGGGATATGATACAGCTCCGGCGGGCTTGAGGGATAAACGCTAGTGGAGCTTGTATAGGAGGCTCCCGAGGGCCGTTTGAATTCTTCACGCCTAATTGGTGTCCTAGGATCGTCCTTGCTTTGTTCAATGTTAAAGAATGACTGTGATTCTTGCACCTCTTTGGGTGGCAGCGTTGGAGGATATCCAAAAGGGGTGGCTGAGAGAGTGCTATCGGATGAAGTCGAACTAGGAAGGCTTTTGGACGGGGTCCTTGGAGGCGAATGTTGTCTGGGGTTGTGATCTGGTGTTGGATGAAAAACGGGAGCAAATACTGGACGCACTATAGGAGCAGGTCCTTTTGAGGTTGGTTCTGTGGCGTCTTGAGGAGCCGGTGGAGGTTTCACCGAGAAATTTATCTTTTCTAGACTTGCTACAACAGATTGGTAGTCTTCTTCCGAGACAAACTTGATCTGAAAACGGCGCATCTGTATTCTCTTAGGAGGAAAATTGCGAGTTAAGAGATGGAATAAGCTATACTCACGTTGTCTTGGTGGAGATACTTAATAGCTAGCACTGGTGAACGTCCGATCGCCATTAAAGCGGGTTGGGGATCTTGAAAGAAATTCCCGCTAGGGATAGTTTTTTGCACTAGAACCGTCAATTCGACATCCTCCTATGCACCCTCATATGTTAGAGCTCTCCATGAGAAGTTAAGAAGGCTCAACTTGCCAACGTCTGGGCTCCCCAAACTATCTTCATCCTCGTTTGCGGACCTAAATGGTCAAACAGGTCCCTAGGCTGGCTGGTTTGAAGCACGAGATGGAGGTTGTCCCTTTGGGCAAAGTGGGACCAAGGAGACTGGCTTCGACTCGAAATTGGGGTAACAGAGTAAGAGTATTTGCATATTGGCCAGCAAGGTGAGGCTGGAGGGGGGACAGGGAGTTGAGAATGTGTAGACTGGGAGAGAGATAGCTTTCCCGGAGGCATTCGGAGATAATACTGGGGAAATAAACGATTCCGGGAGGGTTTCGTGAACAGTTTCGTTTCTTTCCGGTGGGGGGATATTTCTATGAGATAGAGGAGTGTGTACTCACACAAACCACCGCCCCTAGAGTTATGTACAGCACAAATATTGCACCGAAAATTAAAATAAATAAAATATTTGATTTTCCTCACAGTTTCTGAATAAATAATGTACTAAATTCTCTACTAGATGGGATTACTGGTTAATTGTCACTTGACTGTCCAGATGCATGGTAGCTTATGAGCCTCTGGCAATATAAGTGCGGTAACCTAGAACTCACATGTTGGACTCCTACATTTTAAGATCCCCCCAAAGGGTTTGGGTAATCGTGTAAACTGAGCCCCAAGTTACCCTCGCTGAAGTTCAGTGGTTTCCGCTCTCCTATGTTGACAACTTTTATCTTTCCCCTCTCACCCTGCTTCTAACGGCTACGAGACCACCCAACACTTACCCTAAAGGATCACGAACCGCAAGAAATTCTCAAAGGTCTGAAGGTTTCGAGATGCTCCTTTTCACTATCCTCCTTTTCACATCTTTTTTCCCCTCCACCATATCGTGTTGGGATCTTTTCCGCTCTCGAGTTCCATCCCCCTCCATACCTGATGTTTGGATTGGATCCCCGGAACATGATTCGTCTTTCAATGATGACAGAGAGGATTTCGCCCCCCTCTTTGAAATTGATGAGGCTTATGAAGCAGCATTGGCTGAATTGAACAGACTTTCATCAAGGTCTTCCTGCCACCGAACTGCCTACGAGTCTCTAGTCGGAGACTGTAAATCAATAAGGATTGACAGCGAAGAAGACGAAAATTCGAGAATTCTGTTTGGTGTGCAATTGGCTGCCTGCGAATTTGAGGTTGATGGCCTCGAATTTCCTTTCGAATGTCGAAGATTTGAGGGTGCAAGGGACAAGAGGGTTCGTAGTGCTAAAAAATGCCTCCGGAAGTTAGCTCAGAAGTCTCAGTGGTGGACATCATACAGCAACAACCGCGCAAATGGCTATTCTATGTGCTCTGCCGCTAGGCGCGAAGTCGAAAGGGGTATTTACGAAGCCAATGGCAGTCGCATATGTGACTGAGGGGCTAACTGTCTTGGCAGAAGAAATGATCAATGTTCACAGAAACATTACCAAGACCCATCAATCACTATTTGCGGTTATTGAGGTGTCACTCAAAGATGCTTGGAGAGCGGCTAGGGTACAAACCGAGGCGACTTCCAATCTTAAAACTTTTATAGAGGAGCTGGTGGAGGATTACAAAAGAGCAAAGACAGATCTAGCCGAAGATACAACCAGAATGGCGGATACCATGAGTGGTAACTTGGAAAGGTTATACGAGAGGGGGCAAACTGCGGTTAATCAACTCGAATTGGTGAGACTTGTTGTATCTGTCTGAACCTGCCTATATTAACGTTGCGGGCAGTCAATCAAAAAAGTTCGAACTGCCACAGACCAGCAGGTCAGCTTAGTAGACGAGGTAAGGTCGGCAAATTTCGAAATTTGCTACGGCGGGACTTACAATTCATGGATATAGGCCTTTAATTCGATTTCTAGTAAAATGGTTAGTTATATGTGGCCTGGTGGACTGGAAAACGATGTCGTTTTTCGCTATCGAACTTCATCTAACGGTTATATTCCATAAAGGAAAAGTCTTTAGAGAAATTTAGAGAGCTGGATTCTCTCGCTGAGGATCATGCCGTGGTGGGTTTAATTTTATAGAGACCACTATTGTATTAAGATCTAATCCGTGGCATACATCAGAAATTTGACGCAATTTCCGGCGTCTACGGAGAGCTCGCCGGCGCCCATCAAACTCTAACGGAGTCCTCTGAGAAGCTTCTCCAAATAATGGAGAATGTTACAGAGACCCTTGCAGATATGGACGAAAAAGTTCGATCGTGGGAAGACAGAGTCAGTAAATTGGGCCGCTCAGCTTGGTTGCCAGTGGCTTCTTTCCTTCTCGGGGGGGTGATACTTGGAAGAGGCCGGATTAGGGTAGATTCCGTACTTGCTATCACAGGTAAGTTTGAGACTCGCAATTACCTGGAATCACTATTGATCGATGTTTGGGTTGTAGGCGGATGTTTCATTCTTCTGAACGCCTTCCAATGGAGTGACCTCGTATACGCCCAACGGTTCGGGGTGTTTTCGGGGCCCTGGCCCCATTTAACCACGATACCTCAAAAGCCTTTCTATATCCTATATTTTACTTCAGGGCTCTTTCTGATCACCTGCTGTGGTATAGCCTGCGTTTTGTATCGACGTGCGGCACCTACCAAGCCCTTACTCGGATGAGCGGCATACATCTGTGTATACTGCTAGCTTCAGTGATTTCCTTTCTTTTCGTTTCGCTCCGTTTTTCCTCTTTCCTTGCAACCTCACTTTTACATTTTTAGGCGTTTCCTTTTCCTGCATTGTTTAGGAAGAAATCGGGGGAAGGATCTGGGAAGCTCATGGGCATTGCATATATCTCGTTCTTGGAGTTTGGGAAATAGTGAAGTACTTGCTTGTTGGAGGGAGTTCGTTTGGAATACTAAATATAATGACCTAGCGATTCTGTATCTGTTTTTTTCTTGTGTTTGTTCAGTTGAATTAAAAAGGAAATCTACAACAACGATTACCTAATGGATAGCAATGGGTTTTTAGAAGGGAAAGTAGGACGGAGTGACGTATAATGCGTTACGAGTAGGAAGGCCAAGCTCGAATCGCCTTGGGACTCCGTAGGAATGATCATTGGCACGAGTGATCTTTCGTGAGAACACCCGTGGTTACCGCACCATCTGTCTGTACAGCCAGAGACAAGCACCTAGCTAGAAGGTATAATATTAATACAACAGAAGGAGGCTGGCTAGCACTTGGGTCCCGTGCCACGTATCAAGCCATTCAAAAAATATGAAGAAACACGCGAAGAGTTTAACGAGAGCACTAGACCACGCCCATATGCTATTGGCTTTGCCCCTCAAAGAGAGGGGAAGAACGGAGCGGCGGTTCATTCCTCCAGTGAATATTCATAACTACAGTTTCATCCGAGTCCCCAGCCCTAATAAAGTTCACTCAAGCTCCTACGGTAACATCATGTGTATCATACGAGAAGTGTATCCGCAAGAGACTGGTGGTCTTTCACGCCAAAGCGTCGAAGCGAGTGTGGCTATCACGGTAAATTATATAATCCCCCCGGAGATAAAAATGCTCAGGCGCTATTCACGTCGATTTCCCCAACACTGCGAGTGGGGAGTTTGCCGCTTCGCTGGCGTGTATAACACTCTTTGTCGAGGTTATTTCTCCCCTGGCCGCATTAGGGGGTTTGATGGCTGTTCTTGGGAGTCGGAGATGGAGCGTTCGGGAGGCTGGGTGCCGCCGGAGCGCTGGCAGTGACTGAGGTTGTAGCCCGTTTTTTCATTTGGTATCATACTTGTGCCAAAGGAATGGACGGATTCTTAGGTATTGTGGGGGCTTTGCCGCTCTGATTGGGGTTAGAGTAAGGCTGCCCCCTCGAGATACTTCTATTGTAGTTGCAATGAAAGAAGGGTAACATCAAACTTGAGGGTCTGTCTAAGGCGCAATACGGCGATTTAATAGGAAATGTCCCCTAGGGAGAACTATGACGAGCTGGCTTTCGTCATACGTGATCTCTGTGCAATAGTGTACTGTACATATCTATGTATTGATACTCAGACATCGCTAGATCTTTTATCACCTCCACGACCCCTGCCACTACCTCACAAGTCACAAATTCTTGCTCATTCTCCGGGTGCCCCTCGGTCGGGCTCATCCAATTTCAACGTACCATCCTTATCGCCCTCAGCAGTGTCCTCCTTCTTGATAATGTGTCCTAAAAGCCCTCGCTTCCCAACGACCTTCGCTCTCTCAATCATCGCCTCTTCTTCCTTGAGCATCTCCTTAGCCCTCTGCTCCTCGCCCCGGAATTTCCACTGTTCCTTCCTGACAGCTCGTTCTCGGTCTCGGAGGGCTTGTTCACGCCGTTCGCGCTCCTTCCGCTCCTTCTCTTCTTCTGGGTCCTCCGGGAGAGTCGCTAGGTGATCCTGAATAACCTTGTCACGGGCGCTATTTGGCGCAGTGACGTATCGAACGTCTACTAGGATTGATTCGGGAAGCGTTTCGAGGGTGGTGTGGCGGGATAAGGTGGTAGTGGACTTTAGTAGCTTTTTGAGGTCATTCTCACGAAGGGGTTCGGAAATTTTCATATCTATTGATGATTAGTTGGGGCCTTGTAAACTAGCTGTATAGATGGGGGTTACTTGCGAGAGATGTATTCTCTATACATTTTCTCCTTGTCTTTGTCGGGCACTTTGCTGTCTTTCATCTCTGATGACTTCTTCCATTTTCTCTTGAATTCGGTCCAGTACAACTTGGCGCTTGCATTTCCCTTTAAGAATTCCCAGAAGGGTATTCTGGGGTCTTGCTTCTTGGTCTTCTCCTTCTCGACCTTTAGCTCTGCGATACGCTCTCGGCACCAGTTTGTGAAGACCTCTTTTCGTGCCCTTGTTGTGTTTATTAGGATGTAGCGAGAGTCTTCCACGATCCGGGGCATTTCCTTCTCCCAAGTGCTGTACGGGTTGACCTTGTATTCGGCCAACATTTCCTATAAAGTGTCAGATGATTATCCCAAAGTTATTGAATCAAGCTTGTGGGGGGATATGCACCTTGAACAAATAAATGTTGTCCTCGTCGGTCATTTCTTCGCCTTCAAGGTCCTCCTCATCAAGGCCATATTCCTGAGCCATAGCCTCTAATTGCCAGGCCACATCGTCCTCTGTAAACTCCACTGGCCCCTGTTCTGAAGTCTTCAACCTTTTTTGAGCATATTCTTCCTCTTCCTCTTCCTCTTCTTCCTCTTCTTCCTCGTCCTCCTCTCCGTCCTCCTCTTCGCCTTCCTCCTGTTCCCGGAGGACAACACCTGCCCTATCTGGAGTCTCACCCTTTCCTTCCTCCATTTTAACTGCAGCCGCTGCAACCGAAACAGTCCGTCTCCTCTCCTCTTGCTCGGACCTGGCCTTAGTTCTACTCCCGGCCTTTGGCGCGGTGGCCTCCTTGCTTTTGTCCTTCTTTCGTTCCTTTAGTTTGTCTTCCTCCGGGGGCATTGCATCAATCGCAGCCTGGACATCCTCCGGGGCCTTCCATAGCGAAGCCTTAGTCTCGGTGTTATGAACAAACTTCCTGCCCTTCTTGGTAGTAACAAGAAGCCATGGCCCCATGCCCGGTATCTCCTGCCTAATCACTTTCGTTAGACCCAAATACTAGAAAAATACCGTAGGGAATCCTACTTTGACTTTGGTCTGTCCGGCTTCTCCTGCCGCTTTTGCTGGAAGTGACGCGGGTTTTGGTTCCGTTTGTCAAATAGCCCGCCCCTTCCCATTCCACCACCACCCCCTCCGCGCCCGTAGCCATACTGGTGAGGTGGGAACTGTTGCGGGGGAAATTGTTTGGGGAATGGTTGCTGAGGAACTTGAGGGGGGAAGCCCCCAGCATAGGGGGCTGGTGCTCCATTGTATACCGGGAAAGGACCCTGGCTTGGAGTGAATGGGGGAGCTGCCGATGGCGCGATGGGACGAACCCATTCGGAAGTTTTTGTGGCGGCGTTATAGTAGTAGGTACGGCCTATATTTCGGTCAGACATGTTTGCTATAAATTGCAGTAGAGGGGGAGTCAAACCTGTCGGAGCTTTGTGTTCTGTCCAACCAGGGGCGAGCGGCGGGGGTCTTGCTGGTGCCCCGAAAGATGCGGGAGCTGGTGGACGGTCCGGAAGATTAAAGGAAGCCATATTATAGACCGGTTGTCGTGAGATCGGGGCTGCCAAGGTCTCAGCAATAGGGAGGTAGAAGATGGGATTATCACCGGTTACGGTGGCTGGTGGAAGTTTTGGGCCATTGCACGAGATATTCTAAGCTATGTGTTCCAGTGTCTTGGCGTCACTCGTCGACGAATTGCAGGTCCAACCGTTGAACCTCAACCCAGCAACCCAATAACTCAAGTATCCACCCCCACCCCCGCCAAACAGCATCTCCATCAACCAACTTCATCCCCATTCCCATCAATCTCGCAACACAACTTATACTCTATCTTGAACCTCATCTGAGATGTCTAGACGCTATGATTCTAGGGTTGGATTGTACCCCTTTGTTTCCTTTGCTACTGATAACTATTGAGGCTGACTAAACCATCCGACTAGACAACCATCTTCTCCCCCGAAGGTCGTCTTTACCAGGTGGAATATGCTCTAGAAGCCATTTCTCATGCCGGAACCGCTCTAGGAGTCTTGGCGAAAGATGGAATTGTTCTTGCTGCAGAGAGAAAGGTTACAAGCAAGCTATTGGAACAGGATACAAGTGCGGAGAAGCTGTACATCCTAAACGAGTCAGTAGTTTCGAACCTTTCTTCCTTGTCTATCATCCACCGGATCTATTCTGGAGTTATGGGAAAGCCTAGGGTCTAACAGGGAGATGGGTTCGGATGAATGCAGTAACATGATCTGCGCAGTAGCTGGAATGACGGCAGACGCAAACATTTTGATTAACTACGCTCGACAAGCTGCACAAAACTACCTTCTCACTTATAATGAAGATATCCCATGTGAGCAGCTTGTCAGGAGGTTATGTGATCTGAAGCAAGGCTACACCCAACATGGCGGTAAGTCAGTTCCAACAAAAACAACACAACCTCGCAGGGGTGAATAAATAGATACGAGAAAAAAAATACCGCCCCCACATTTGATACTGATGTTTTTGTTTTTTGTTTTCCAATGTAGGTCTCCGCCCGTTCGGTGTCTCTTTCATCTACGCAGGTTACGATTCACAACGTGAATTCCAGCTCTACCAATCCAATCCTTCCGGCAATTACGGTGGTTGGAAAGCCACTTCTGTCGGCGCCAATAATGCCTCTGCCCAGAGTCTATTGAAGCAAGATTACAAGGAAGATTGCGATCTGAAAGAAGCTTGTGCAATTGCTGTCAAAGTGCTGAGCAAGACAATGGACAGCACTACCTTAAGCAACGAGAAGAGTACGTTTCCGGCCTTTCTCCGTGCCCTCGTGGGAGGAGCATTTGCGTTTATAATTGCATGTCGGTGCTCGGGCGCTAATGATACCCTTCTTGATAACAGTCGAGTTCGCAACGGTTGGCAAGACAGAGAGTGGGAAGGTGTACCATCACTTGTGGAGTGCGGAAGAGATACAGTCCCTGCTTCGGGAGCATGGTTTGGCGAAGGAGGAGGCGGATGACTAGAGCGATAGAAAGTTTATTTAGAAACAGAAGTTAAGGGAGTTTCCGAATACCGAGCCATCGAAAGTTAATGCAAAAAAGCAAATAGTCTTTTTTTTCCCTCGCCACTCTTAGCGATATATTAACCAAAGATAATTGGTGCGCTGTACGTGAGTTTACCAATTCACCGCGCAGTTACTGTAGGGGAGGGGGGATACGGGCTGTGTGAATTATCACTCTGTCGACATGCTCTCCTTCCCACCCCCCGCCACCCTCCTACCTTTCCTGTCGTGGTACCCTTACTGCCGTGCCTCGCTGCCTTCACTTTGCTCCATGCCTTCACCTTTCTGACGGACTGTCGGGGATACGTGTTTATTGGGGCTTCGTAGACAATAGCTTGATCGGGTTTTATTTCGTATATGCGGGAGAGGAAATAAAGCACTGTAGTAAGATGGCTCCCCCC